>JAQZBX010065751.1:0-16244 GCA_029593785.1 Cabassous unicinctus
GTTAGAACAAAGGACAGCCTACCTGGATGGGATGTGGTAGGATCCTAGAGAAATTATACAGTAAATTCATGGACTTGGTAATAGTTACCAATTCAATTACGTGCTCTATGATTCAATGTATGTCACGTAGCTTATATGAACCTATTAAAAAGCCTTAAATAAAATAACATGACTGAGCAGAATACCAAAAGTTGGCATGTGACACATACAAATGCTTTATTACACATAAAAAATAGTTGGAAAATATATTCTGAATTAAATTAAGAGTAATGTTTACATGACAGATGTATCCACTACTACTACATTTTGGTTATCATTTATTCAATCCTGTATAATCTGTGCGATCTTGGGCAAAGTCCTCAACTTTTCTGTTCAGCAAAATACTTGTTAAAAGTTTCCAGTTAGTCACTAAAGGAGAACACAGGAATAGGATGAATATTGTTTTTGTATGGGAGAAATTAATCATGTTTAAATAGTAGTGGGAAGAAGCTAGTAGAGAGGAAGAAGGAGACAGAAGAGACAGAGATATAGAGAGAAGAGATAGAAAGAGGTTGAAGATGTATGAGAGAATGGGCATAATCAAGAGAGGAACATAGGGTGTGGAAAATGCTTTGAGTTGCTCACAGATCTCCTTTTGGACTGGAAAGTTATCTGGCTCAGCCAAAAATACATACCATTTGAAAGGTAGTTGCGAGCTTTTTATTGGACTTGTGAAAACCTCTTTAATTTCTAAAGGATATAACATTATTTTGAGAAGAAAAATACCTGTATATCCTGGGTTTTATCAGATAATGAGTCTAGCAGATTAAAAAAAATGAATAAAATTCCCTTATTACCTAAAATGTAAGTTAAACAACATGTGAAAGGGGAGTTCATCACATACACAGGTTGATTTTTGGCCATTTTGCCCTAAATTTCATCAACCTGAGGAGTAATCTAACTCCATAGCAAAATGAGCATCTCTGCATGATCACTTATTGAAGGCTTCCTAACAATTAGCTTGGTTTACAGATATTAGATCAAGAGTACGCAGGAGGGAGCAGATGTGGCTCAAGCTGTTGAAGACCTGATTCCCACATGGGAGGTCCTGGGTTTGGTCCTTGGAGCCTCCAAAGAGCAGGGAAAAAACAAACAAACAAAAAACAAAACAATCAAACAAATGAAAAAACCAACTCAGGGGAGCCGATGTGACTCAGTGGTTGAGCACCGGTTTTCCACATATAAGGTATGGATTTCAATTCGCATTCCTGGTACCTCAAAAAAACAAACAAAAAAAAGACTGGGTATCACTCAATCAGAAAAGCAGCAGTAGAAAGATCAGTTCATTGAAGAGGGAAAAGATAAATCCACTCAATGGGCAGAATTATGAGTGGTGCTCATTGTGGCATCACAGGAATAGAATGATAATAATACTGATATGGTACAGATTTTACTGATTATTAGGCAGTAAGCAATGGAATGTTAATAGGCTATGGGCTGTCAAAGTGCTCTGAAAAATGGCCCTTAAATGAATGGGAGATAACAGAACCCTGGGTTATATCTGGTAAAGGATCTGGTTGAAATTTAATTCAAATTTTAAGAAGGAGAAATAATTGCAGATAAAAAGGGAGACAATAAATGAATAATGCAAAAAAAGGAAAACATAACATTATTTTGGTATTGTTCAGCTGTATTTACAAGTAGCCATAAGGGTGAAGGTATTTGTTTGCAGAAACCTACCCCTTTCCTAGGAGCTGATAAAACAATATGAGTCCCTGTGGAATTAAGAAGCATTCTATCTGGACTCATCTATGGGATGTGTCTCAATGACATTAACAAAACCTTGTGGGGCAATAGTTGGAAAAATATTAATGTTGGTTTTTCTTTGGGTTCTCATTGTATAATTTACATCTATTATGAAAGACCTGTTTTGGGAGAGAATATGCACTAACTTTTGCCATCTGGATGCACAAAAAGGACTGTGTTAAAAAAACAGAGCCACAAGTCAATGTGCAATTAAAACTGAAGGTTGGCCTGTTGAGAAATGGACCAACATGCATGCCTTCCTGCTGCATTCCCACCTTGTCTTAATATTTTGTGCCCTAATACTTACTGATCTTAATTTTGCTATTGAGCACAATAATCAAAGTAAAGAATACATGTAAATAGAAATCAATGTAATTTTAGGAGGCCCTATGTGGGCTGATCTTAGCTCCAATATATGCTGGAGGTGCCCGTGGTAAACTCTTTGTTATATTGAAACTAAATTATATTGGGAGGGTGCTAATATCCATATAACATTATCCTAGGGAATTTAATATTTTTAGATCCAAAACATATACTTGAATTTTCTCAGTCAACACATGTTTGGCAACAGTACAGTTGGTCGATAAACAATCATTGGCCTAAATTTCTAAATAACCCTGGAGAAGGTGGCAGAAGTCTAGAACCTCAAGCAGAAATTGCCTTTACTGAAGAGAATCATAGTGGGGAAGTGAATTTTCTGGCACTTAATGGCCTCTTTGAAAGCATATTTTTCAGAGAGGACGTGAAAGGATGATAAGCAAGTTGGTGAGTTGTAGAAAAATTGATAAAAAAAAATAGCAGACAGATGTACAGCATACTAAAATACAATAATGGATAAGACCATGCATACTGACCCAAGAAGGGATGTGAACTCCTCTCCTCCTAATGGATGCATAAGAAGCTCAAAGGCAATGGCTTGGGATCTTGGCAGTAGAAGAATAGGAATGAATTTATGGAGAACTTTTGGTCCCCATAGTCTAGGAAAATTTGTGAAGAAATGATATATTTACTTAGGTGTTCATTAACTTCCAAGGTCTCCCACATAAACTAAAATCTGAAGTACCCAATAGTACAGTTGGAACTGGAAACCTATTAAACTTCATAAGATTTTACCAGTTGGGAGATGATAGTCATTACTTAGAGGTAAGGCTAATTGGGATCCCTTATTAGTACAGTCTTGTAGTATGAACCAGGGCATTTATCTTGGACTATGAGGGATACAGAATCCATAATTAACTGAGACTTGATCCTTGATTCACACCCCATTCCATGACATCATTTGGTAGATTGGCAAGGGATAATTTTGTTGGGAAGGACAAGAATTTACTATTGTAATTCTAAATGACTTATTTTGTAATGATAGTAGTTTAAGATATAATTTAACTGCCATTGGATGTAATACTTCTGCACCTGGTAGTATTAATTTGGCTGATTTCAATGAAATATATGATAATGTTGATATTGATGGACAAATGAGTTGCAAAATTGAATTAAAAACTCCACATAATGTTTCCCAATAAGAGGCAATAATCAATTAATTGCTTTTAAATATTTTTGCATTGTGGTAAAATATCCATAACATACAATTTTACAATTTAACCATTTTTAAGTGTACAATTCAGTGGCATTAAGTACAATCACAATGTTATGCCATCATCATGTTTGATTGGTACAACTTAACTTCAATAATATAAACATAAAGTGTTCATATATCCCTCTCTCATCACCTGTTTTTTATGAAGTCATTACAAATTCCATCTTTATACATTGTACATCCAAATCATAGATTAATCATTACATTTTATACATTTGCATTTCAGAAGTTTTAAGAAGTGAGATGTGGAGTGACATCCCAATAACCATGTTACAATAGTACTGACATTTGCAATTACCCATATGGTTTCCTTTACTGGAAGTCTTTATTTCTTTATGCTGCTTCAACCCACTGTCTATTCTCCTTTCCTTTCTGACTGAAGAATTCCCTTTAGCATTACTTGTAGGTATGCCTAGTGGTGATGATCTCCCTCAGTTTTGTTTATTTGTGTATATCTTATTGTCTCCATCATTTTTTAAAGTCTTTCTCACCCGACATAAAATTCTTTGTTGGCAATTGGTTTCTTTTAGCACTTTAAATATTTTCTGCAACTGACTTCCTGCCTCCATGTTTAATGACAAGAAATCGACATTTACTCTTTTTTGACCTCTCTTGTACATACATGTTGCTTTTCTCTTCCCAGGTTCAGAAATCTGTTCTCATCCTTGGCACTTGATAACTTGACTTCTTTGTTTCTGAGCATGGTTCTCTTCAAATTTTTCCTGTTGAGAGTGTTCTGTGCTTCTGGATATGCATATTCATGTATTTTGTGTTTGGGAAGTATTCTGCCAATATTTCTTTGAATATTCATTCTGTCTCTTTCTTCTCATTTTGGAACTCCCATAAGGCATATACTGGTATGCTTGATGATGTCACACAATTTTCTTAGGCTCTGTTCATTTTTATTTTTCATTCTTTTTCTTTTCTGCTCCTCATCCTGAATCATTTCAAGTGTCTTGTCTTCAGGTTCACAGATTGTTTCTTCTTCCTGCTCCAATATGCTGTTGAAACTTTCAAGAGAATTTTCCTTTCAATTATTGTGGTCTTAAACTCCATTATTTCTATATGATTCCGTTTTAAAATTTCTCTCCATTTATTGAGATTCTTATTTTGTTAACTCATTTCTTCCTGATATTCTTTAGTTCCTTCATTGTACTTTCTTTGAGCTCCATAAGCATACTGATGTTAAAAATAAAAAAGTTTTGTCCCATGTTTCCAAAGTCTTGTCTTCTTGTTAATGTTCTTCATCTTCGTTTCTTGTTCCTTTGCATTGGCAGTCATATCTTATTTCTTTCCTTTTTTTGTAATCTTTTGTTATGTACTGTACATTTTAATTATTTAAAGGTTTAATCTAAGATTCAGTGCTTGAACCACCTGTTCTCTAGTGCTTACCTAGCTAGTGATATGAACTTATGTGCTAGGACCTAACAAAAACAAATAGATGAAAAGACCACCTTTCACAGTCTTTGCTAATTGTCTCTGTGTTGGCTGATGCTCTTCTTCAGAGTTAAATCCTCTTATCAAAAGAATAATCTTGAGGTGAGTGTGAAGTGCCTGGTCCTCTCCATCTTTTCGGAGCCTGCTTCTTGTCTTAGTCTTGTTTTTAATAGCCTTAGGAATTCCCATCTTACAAAATATGAATGTCCCCTCTACTCCATCTAAAATAAATTTTATAGCTCTCCAGAGTGCTCTTTTGTATGACTAAAAGAAGGTAAATCTTTGTCCCATGCTGCTTGGAATTATTGTTTCTTACCTTATTTTAACTTACCTTCAGGCAAGTCCTGGGAGCTTGTGACAGAAATTCAGTCTTTCAGGCTGCCAGTTCATAGATTGGCCCTGATATACAGCTACCCCAGTATGCACATAGGAGCTACTCTGCTCCCTCTAAAATAGGACCAGAGAAACACAATGGGAGCATAGGCTGGCTGGACACCACAGAGGTGTTGGGGGAGGTGCAAGCAAGGACACCTTGAGCTTCTCTCACTGTTTACAAAACTGTGTTTTCTTGACTTAGCACTATTTCTGTTACTGCAACCCTTTAACTGTTTTCCAGAATTGTGAAGACTATGGCTCTGCTAGTCTATGCTAATTGGTCAAATATTATCTTGGGGAACAGCATCTTGGAGTGTTTTATACCTCCATCTTGGTCCTTACATTTTCCTATAGGCCCTTGGTTAAGGTTACAGAGTTCCAAAAAATTTGGTAGTGAAAGTTTCATGCCAGATTAATCATTGTTTTAGTGAAGGGATGGTATTTAGAGTTTCTTACACTGCCATTTTTTGTTGTCATCATAAACATATTAATATTATTAAAATATAATATATCATAACTTATTGGGATTTATTTAAGAAATGTAAGATTTGTTTAATAGAAAATCAGTCAAGATAATTCACTAATAAACAAGTAAAGAAAAAATATGTGGTAATCTCTGTGGATGTAGAAAGTTTTGGCAAACATCATCCCGATTATGATAAAAACTGGCAACAATTTAGGAATAAAAGTAAACATCTTGAATGTGATGATGTGCATTAAGAAAAAGCTTACATTGAATTAATGGTAAAATATTGCCTCTTTCCTCCTAAGTGTAGCAAGAAGGCAATGATGTCTGCTTTTCTGTTTGTAAAATACTAGATGTACTAATCAGGCTTTAAAAAGAAAGAAAAAAGTACATAAGTTGGGATAGGAAGAATTAAAATCTTTTTTATCCGCAATTTATATGGTTGTGCAGTTAGAAAATAAACTAGTAAAATTAATTAGTGAATTTAACTATACCGCTGGTAAAAAGAACAATGTATAAAAAATTATGTTTTCTACATTAATAATAAAAACATTGGAATATGAAATTAGAAAACATTATTTCCAATTAGATAATAAACAAAATACATAGGAATAAATCTAACATATCATGTGAAAGAACTCTGCTTTGAAAATCTACACTACTAGATTTCGAAAGTTAACGTAAAGATACAATAATCAAGACAGTATGGTATTTCCATAAAGGTAGGTTTTACCCCCTGCATATCATACAGATATTGTGTCAGTAAACCTCGTACATGAACTACCTCCAACAAGAATTTCTAGCATGCAATTCAATGGAACAGAAGAGAAAGTCCAGAAATTCACCTGCACATATATCACCAATTGATTTTCACAAAATAGTTGCCAAAGCAATCATAAAAAATGAAAAGTATTTTCAGCAAAAGACACATTAATAACTGGATATCCATATGGATAAAAATGAACCTGAACTGGTAATTAACACCCCACAAAAATAATTTGAATTAAATCATAAACCCAAAATTAAAAGTGAAAAGTATAGATCATCTTGGAGAAAACTACAGCATTCTTTGGAAACTTGGTATAAGCAGAGTTCATAAATAATCTCAGTTTGGTAAAGAATGTAAATATTAAAAGCCAAATGTAAAATATTTTAGAAGGAAACATATATGAGTATCCTTGTAGCCTTGGGGTACGTAAAATTTTCTTAAAGATAACACAAAAAGCTTTCATCATAAAAGAAATTAAATATACACATTAACATTTGTATTAGAACTTGTGATGAGAGCACTTTAAAATAATAAGAGAAGTCATAATTAGAGCATATATATAAGATTATGATGAAATTTTTTTCAATGATATATAATGAACACCTACACATCAAAAAAATAAAAAAAAGACAAATAACCCAATAGTAAAATGGGTATAACACATGAGCAAGCATTTCAGAGAAAAGAAAGACATATAATGAATAAATTTATGGAACTATAATCAAATCATAATAAATTAGGGAAATACAAATGAAACCAACAATGAGATGACATTTAATTTACAAAAATAAAAAAGTGTAAGAATGCTATGTGATGTAGACTTTGAACCAGTGGGCTTTCATACATTACTGCTGGGAGTATGCATTCTCAAAACCACCACAGGAAACAATTTTGCATTTTCTAGTACGCTTGAACATTTACATACCTATGATTCATAGGTTTGACTCTTAGATATATATGCAAAGAGTAGCATGGCACATAAATACCTGTTGATGTGAACAAGTCTTCATAGCAACCTGTCAATAATCCTGAAAATGTGGAAACTACCCTGAAATCCTTCCACCACCATCAGCTGTGAAGCAGCAACTCTACCAGGAGCAATGCCTAAACCAAAAAAAAAAAAGGCTTCCAAAGCACAGTAGCTACAGATTTCAAAATATGTGTTCTGAAGGGAAAGCAGCTCCAGGGACACAGGGTGCTTGTCAATTTGTTGCTTTAGTGTTGAGTTCTTGCATCATGAAGGCAGAGATATTCTTTGAGTTATAGAGACATATAAATCTCAGTTCAGCCACCTGCTTTATTTTTTTCTTGGGTAAATTACTTAAATTCTTAATGATTCAGTTTCTTCATCCAAAAACTGGGAATATTAATAGTACCCACCACAAAGGGTACAGAATGAAAGAAGCTTCATTCTGCCTGGGTCAGGACCTCTGTGGATCTTGTCCTGGTCCAGATACCGTAGGTACCTTCTTGCATAACCAACTCTGTTGCATCACTTTTTCTTTGAATTCAGGCATTGGCATTATTGATTTTTTGAGACATTATTCAGCCTTTTTGTGATACAAAGGGTATCACAAAAATTGTGTCTAATATACATGTGGTGCTCAATAGCTCTTACTGTCATCAGATAGAATAATAGAACTACTCAACTGGTCCTGAGTGCTAGCCTATTTATTTTTAAACTTAGAAGGGAAAACATGTATGTTTTCTGTTCATGCTATGAAAAAGAATAATCTGAGAGATGGCTGGTCTTATAGGATTATTTGTGGGCTTGAATGGATCCCCAAATCATCAGCCTTTCTTCAATCTCTCCTGGTTTTTCAAACTTCATAGGCTCTGGTGCTTCCAAGGCCTTGGAAATGATCCTTTTATGAGTCTTATTTGCTCCTGCCAAGCCCTGTTTCAAGGCTCAGTGTGTCATTTTCTAGGCACTTGAGGTTAACACAGCAGGTAAACAGATTATATACAGACTTAAAATAGAAGAACATATTTGTTCAGAGGAGATAGTGTGGTACAGTGTTTATGAGCAGAGCCTGGAGTCTGATTTCCTGGATTGGAATGTGACCAGGGAAAGTTTACTTCTTCATCTGTGAGATGATAATATTAATACCAACCTCTTGAAATTAATGGGTTAATAATGTGAGTCAATATATGTTAAGTGCTTAAAACAGTGCCCCACCCATAGTACACATTTTTTAAGTTTTGTGGTTTTTTTAAAATTTGTTTTTAAGGAATAAACATTGGTCAGCTTTGGCTTATTTTGCTTCTAGAACTAGTAGAAGCTTCATTCTGCCTGGGTCAGGATCTCTGTGGATCTTGTCCTGGTCTAGATACCTTAGGTACCTTCTTGCATAACCAACTGTTACATCACTTTTTCTTTGAATTCAGGCATTGGCATTATTGATTTTTTGAGACATTATTCAGCCTTTGGAAGTCCTGTAGGCAGCCAAGTTTCAGATGATGTGGAAGGATTCAGGGTTCTGAGGTCAACAAAATTGTGATTGAATTCCATCTCACTAGTTTATATCACAAACATGCGTTTCACAATCTATCAGTCTTTTATTTTAATTTTAGCTCATAAGTGCAATAAAATGAAGTACCTATTCCTTCAGTTATTTTAAGCATTAGATGAGGTTATGAGTACAAAGCATCCTTGGGAGTGCCTGGAAATAAGTAGGTACTTATAAAGGTCAGTTTTGTTGCCTTCCTCATGTCTTCATCAGTATCATATTTCCACCAGATTTTTTTAAAAGTATATGATTTGTATTTATTACTTTAATGCAAGTAGATACTATATTAAGAGGCCATAAGAAAATTACCTATTAATCAGAGTGATCTCAGTAAAATTAATGCAGTGTGGAACTGATTAGTACTGTGAAATTTTTAATTTAAAAGTCTTAATGTATCCAATCAAAATGAGATTTTGGAAGTGTCCAAAATTTAATAAATTTTTAAATGACATATAAAAGAACTGTAGTATAATATTTTACCAATATATTGAAAGTTATTATTTATTTATTACAATGTGCAGGCCCTATGTTATGAAGTCATTGCCTTGTTTAATTCTCATAAGAGTCCTATGATGTATGGAACTGTTATTCTTCCTTTCCCAAAGAGTTAACTGAAGTTTAGATAATTTAAAGAAGATACCCAAAGTCACAAGCTGTAGTAAATGCATAATGTAGTTTTTGAATCCATGTGGCATGGCTCCAGGGCCTACACATTTGTATACTTTGTAGTTGAGAGAGATAGGCATTAAAAAAATAAACATTTTTTAAAAACATAAATTCAGTGTAAAAGTGCCGAAAAGATACCAAAGCAACTTATGTGATAGGGACTCAGGGTAGCAGGGAGCCACTTTAGACTGGGTGTCACAACCCAAGAGCAAGAGTTTACAGTTTTTATCTAAACATGTCTTGGGATGAGAGACAATTAGCTAAAAGTACATGAGCAAAACCATTAAATTACTGACTGTTGTAATGAGAGCTGAATTTTATTTGACCTGGTTAAGTATCTTTATATGTTCTCATCTACTCGGACTTGAAGATCATCAACAAGCGTAACATAATTGTTAATAATTCAGTGCACATAAAATCAGGATGAATAGAAATAAAACTAATGAAGTGAAGCAACCTTTTCACCTAAAATATTTCATGTGACCTTACTGGCAGCTTCTCTCTTTAGCAGTGTCTTTGGAGAAAGTCACAGCATTGAGCTCTAATTTGTCTCTTCATGTACTACTTTTCTTTTCTTTTTTTTCTTTTTGATATTTGGCAATTGTATTTTATTTTATTTTTTAATTTTTAAAAAGATATTTAGATTTCATAAACGTTACGTAAACAACATAGGGGATTCCCATATGCCCTGCTCCCCACACAGCCCACATTTACCGACACTAACAATATCCTTCATTAGTGTGGTACATTCATTGCAATTGATGAACACATTTTTGAGCATTGCCACTAAGCATGAAATATAGTTTACATTGTAGTTTACACTCTCTCCCAAACAATTCTGTAGTTTATGGCAAAATATATAATAGCCTGTATCTGTCATTGGAATGTCATTCAGGACAATTCCCAAGTCCTGAAAATGCCCCACATTACACCTGTTTTCCCTCTCCCTGACCTCAAAACCTCCAGTTGTCACTACCTCCACATCAATGATATAAGTTTTTCCACTGCTAGAGTCACAGTAAGTCTAGAGTAGAATACCAGTAAGTCCAACCTAGTTCATTCCCCAATCCTGAGGATTCTGGGATGCTAATGCTCACTCCACCTCTGATTTAGAGGGGTCTTCAGGTCCATACAGCAGATGAATGTGACTCTCTTGCTTGCAGTTGTAGATTCTCTCAGATCCTTGGTATGGTTGTTGTCCATCATTACCTCCTTGTTAGTTGTCCTCGGTGAGTCCAATGAACTGGAGAGTAGGTGTTGGAATACCATTCAAATGTTCGTGGGTCATTGTCACGGTGGGTGGAGATTCGCATAATAACCAAAAGAATATTGAATTCCCATCCTGGGGACCTCTGCCACATTCTATAACGGAACAGCAAGAATCCCCCAAGTACACAGGCAATGGCTAGTGAAGGAGGATGGTCCATTGACTGGCCCTTGATATTGATGACTATGCTTATGAAGCTTTACTATTTTTTTCGCTTTTTTATTTTTGAAAAGTACTTTGATTACATAAATGCTACAGAGAATATATAGGGGACTCCCATTTGCCCCAATCCCCACACCTCTCATACCCTCCCACATTAGCAACATCTTTTTTCAGTGTGGCACATTCATTGGAATTGACAAACACATTTTGAAGCATTGCCACCAAGCATGTATTATAGTTTCCATTAGAGTCTACATTCTATCTCATTTGACTCTGTAAGTTATGGCTAGATATATAATGGCCTGTATCTGTCATTGTAATGTCAATCAGGATGATTCCCTAGTCCCCAAAATGCCCCTCCATTACACCTGTTATTCCCTTTCCCTAACCCCAGCACATCCACAGGCCACTGCCTCCAAAAAAATGGCATTTCTTCCATTGCTAGAATCACAATAAGTCTAGAGAAAAATACTAGCAAGTTTATTTTAGTCCATACTTTTTTTCCCAATCCTGAGGACTCTGGGAAGGTAATGCCCATTCCACCATCAACTGTGGGGAGCTTTGATCCCAAAAATCTGATGGATGGGACACTCTTGCCTGCAGCTGCAGGCACCTGCAGCTCCCTGGGACATTGTTTGTCCACCATCTCCTCCCTGTTAGCAATCCTGGGTGAGTCCATTGAACTTGAAAGTAGGCGTTGCAACTTTGTTGAGATCCAGGGCCCAGCTGACACATGGAAAGCCTAAAGATCCAAGTTTCTTGGATGTACACCCACCAACTCTAGTACTAATCATATGTTCAAATAGAAGGACAGAAGAGTCATGCACAGGAAACCACTGCTGAGTCCAACTCATTCACACTGAGGAGCCTAAATACCAGATTAAGGCCCACTGGGAAGGGGCCAAATTCCTGAGCTGTCTGCCCTGACCACAGTGTCTGGATGTCTCTATATTCCTGAGGAGCTTTGCTATTTGTGGTCATATCGACCCTCGCTGTCAATGACATCCTTCTGAGATGTGCACAAGTGTCACCTGTGAGATGGCTCCCCGACCAAACTCAATGTCTTTTAGTGATACAGACTCATTTATCTTTAACTTTTCCCCCTCTTGGACAAGGTGTTTTTTGTTTTTGTTGTTGTTGTTGTTTTTGTTTTTTTTTTTTTCCAGATTCATTGCTTATTGGTGCTTGGTAGCAATCCCTCAGTGTCAGGGAGGCCCATCCCCAGGAGTCATGTCCCATGCTTTATCCAATCAGTTAAATATAGTGAGTTTGGCCCAGATACAGGCCACATCTGAGCAACAAGGAGGCTTCCTGAAGGTAAATCCCAGGCACCCTACTCACCATGCCAAGTTTCAATTTCAAGAGCAAAGAATCACAAGCATAGTCAATAACATCAAGGGTCCTTCAATGGATTATACTCCTTCACAAGTCATTGTCCCATTCACTTGGGACATTCTTGTTATTCCATTAAACAATGTGCCAGAGCTCCCTCAGACTCATCTGGGGGATATTCTTTTGATATTCTTTGATATTCTTTTGGTTATTGTGTGAACCTCCACCCACCATGACAATGCCCCATGAACATTTGAACATATTTATATGCCTTATATGTATATCCTGTGTATCCCCTCTCACTGACACCGCACAGCGATGATCCTCCCTTGCCACAGCTATAACCCTTTTCTGATCCAAAGTTTCTTCAAAAAGGAAGCCAGTAAAATAGCCACATACAATTAATAAGAAAATGAAATACTAATTATAGTTTTTTGCTTAAGTAAAATACAGAAAAGTTAATAAAAAGTAAAAATAGAAAAATATTTTTAAAAATTGGATTATTAAAAATAATGAAAAAATACTTGAAGCAAAAATCTTTCTCTTTTTACATTTTGCCTTTAATCACTGTAAGACTGTAGTCCTGTATGTACAGTGACATTTTCTTCCATTTATTCCCCCAATGTCTTTTTTTTTTTTTTTCATTTTTTCTTCAAAGAAATTTTAGGTCACATCAAAGTAATATACAGAACACAGGGTATTCCCATATACCCAATTATCTTCCCCCTTTTCCCCTTTTTTCCCATCAATAATGTTTTATATGTGGGTGATACATTTGTTACAATTGATGCACAAATATTGAACCATTGTCAATGGTTCATATTATGGTTTACATTTTGGACCATATACTTTTATAAGATTTGAGAAAATTTAACGGGGCCTGTATCCATATTTGAAAGATCATACAGAACACTTCCATTAACCCCAAAGTGAACCTCTTCCATCTATTTTATTCCTTTCTCCCCCTCCCCTTCAGGCCATGGTGACCACCAGGTTTCACTCTTGAAGGACAAGATTCATAGTTACTTGCATCTTCACTGAGAGCTTGACACACTGGTCTATCTTCCCCTATTAGGCACCACTGATGTTCTCAAGTGACTCCTGTCTTTGATGGTTACGTTAATGTGTCAACTAGGCCAGGGAATTGTGCACAGTTGTTTGGTAAAGCAAGCACTGTGCTTATTGTAATATAAGGACATTTATGGACTTTAGTCACCAATGAGTTTACTGCATAGATAGCTGATTACATCTACATCAATCAGGGAGATTGCCATCAGCAATGAGTGATGCTTAACCCAATCAGTTGAATGCCTTAAAAGGGGAAGTGATTTCAGCATTCAGAGAGAATATCCCAGCTCATCTTTGGACAGCCCACATCTTCTGGAAATGTATCAAGGACCTTCATTGGACTTTCATCAGGGCCCCTGGTTTGCAGCCTGCCTGCAGAACCTGAACTTGTACATCCCCACAGTAACATGAGAGACTCTTATTAAATCGCATATTATGACAGATATCTCCTGTTGATTCTGTTTCCTTAGAGAACCCTAATACACCCATCCCTCTGAAAACATAGCAGGCCTCCCTAGGATGGGAGTCCACTCATTATGTGGAGGATCTCTACCCATGGATGCAACTCATTATGCCAAAATTTTCACTCACATGCTCCCTAGAAGCCTGCCCCAGGTGCACCCTGTCCTGAATATCCTCCATCCAGCACCCTAAACCAGTAACCCTTCTTTGTCATATTGCCAAATGAGCATTTCCAACATTGCAATTTCAACCATGTACCCACCAATCCCATGTTCACCTGCTCCATCCCAAAACCTTACCTCCACTTCCATGGACCAGCCAATCCACCCTCTCCCTCCATCCTCCTGTCAAACCTGCACCCCTCCCAACCCAATATTATCATTATACCCCTATCATGTCCCTTCACTGCACAACTACATGCTTCCACCTTGTCATAGATTTTCCCTGTATGGGCATTCACTCACAACCTTCTTCTCAAAAGAAAGGGTGAAACTTTACTCTTGAAATTGAAACTTAGCCTAGTATGATAGGATGCCTAAGTGTTACCTCCTGAGAGCCTCCTTGTTGCTCAAATGTGGCCTCTCTCGAAGCTGAACTCAGCATATAAATTCAATAACTTCCCCTCAGTGTGAGACATGACTCCCAGGATGAGCCTCCCTGGCACCAAGGGGATTACTACCAAGCACCAACTAGTAATGCAACTGACCTTGACCAAAAGGCAAAAAGGTAAAGACAAATGAGTTTATATGGCTAAGAGACTTTAAAGTGAGTTGGGAGCTTATTCCAGAGTTTACTCTTATGCACGTCTCAGCAGGATGTCATCGACTGACAAATTAGATGCTACCCCAAGTAGTGTGGTTCCTGAGGGGTCTAGAGACACCCAGGCACTATGGTCAGGGCAGATAGCTCATTAGTTTGGTGCCTTGCCAGCAGGCCCTAATTTGGGGTCTGTGCTCCCCAGTGTGACACACTTGGACTCACTTGTGGTTTCCCTACATATGGCTATTCTGTCCCTTCTATTTGAACCTATAGTTGGTACAGGAGTAGGTAGGTGTACATCCAAGAGACTTGAAACTACTTTTCTTTTAATCATGATATTTTTTCCCACGTAAAAGTTATTGCATTCACTTACAACATCTTTGCTAAGTTAATTGGTAGAAGGAAAGCAATGTGTTTTACCAAATTGACTGTAAATACAAATTGGTCTTTTCATGGTCTATAAGACCCTGCACAATTGATCTCCAATCAAGTATTCATTATATATGTTTCTCCTCTCCCTCATCAATTATGTTCGTGTCGTGATGGCCTCATTCTCACCTTTGGGATATTACACAAGCTCTTTTTGCTCCCTGAAATGTTCATCATCTAGATCTTCACACTGCTGATGTGTCATCACCATTAAATCTACAGTTCAAATGCCTCACCCCTTGCCTTCCCTCTTACAGAGGACTTACTTTACAACTCATTGTAAAGCCGTATCTCCTTGAGTTATTCTCTATCACATCACCTTGTTACATTTTCTTTATGGTATTTTTACAATCTGATTTATCTGATTTATTCATTTCTTGTCTCCTCTTTTCAAACTGCGATGTATTCCCAAAAGGAAAGGCAATGTCTGTCTCATTTATTGCTGCATCAGCAGTACATACAACAAAGCTTATCACAGAATAAACACTTAATAATCATTCACTGAATAAATGGCTACTATCTCTACTTTACCTTCTAAAGCGTAACTACATTTGTAAAAAGGACACTTGTTAACTGAAATGCTTTTGAAAATGATATTAAAGTCTTGGTGATAAGTTGAAATGCACAAGTTAAGATCAGTTGGTGGGAAGCGGGTGTGGCTCAATCGATAGAGCTCCCATTTATCATATGGGAGGCCCCGGGTTCGCTTCCCGGGGCCTCCTTGTGAGAGCAGGCCCGCCCGTGCAGCGCGGTGGGGTGATGCAGCAAGACCTCACAGAAGGAAGCAGGTGTGGCTCAATCAATAGAGCCCCCGTTTACCATGTGGGAGGCCCTGGGTTCGCTTCCCTAAGCCTCCTTGTGAGAGCAAGCCCGCCTGTGCATTGCGGTGGGCTGATGCAGCAAGACCTCACAGCAGGAAGCGGGTGTGGCTCAATCGATAGAGCCCCCGTTTACCATGTGGGAGGCCCCGGGTTCACTTCCCGGGGCCTCCTTGTGAGAGCAGGCCCACCCGTGCGGTGCAGTGGGCTAATGCAGCAGGACCTCACAGCAAGGTGGAGATAAGCAGACACGGAAAAAACACACAGCAAATGGACACAGCAAACACAAGCAGCAAGGGGGGGATAAATAAATAAATCCATCAATCTTAAAAAAAAAAAAAAAAA
>JAQZBX010065752.1:0-16236 GCA_029593785.1 Cabassous unicinctus
AGGCACTATTTCATTCAAGATTTTCAATAAACTTGTAAAGTTAGTTCTATCATCCTCCATTTACACTTGAGAAAATCTTGGTTCAAGAAGGCTAAATAACCTGTCCAAATGTAAGTATCTTATAATTATCTTATAAATGGGTAAGCTGGGATTTGAACTTTTTGAGTCAAAATTTTGTGCCCATTCCACTATGCTAAGCCACTACCACTTTCAGTAGGTTTGAATTAAGAAGATGACAAAATATAAAAAAATAATAGCTATAAAAAGTGTTTACTATGTGCTAGTAACTCTTGTAAGTACTTCACATAGATTAACTCATCTAACACAAGCTTCAAAAAAGTACGTCACCTTTTGGGCTATGGGTTGTTGTTTATTGAAGTCTGGAAATACACCACAATGGGAAGCACTTGAATATTTTGGAACACTTGTGCTTGTAATTTCTCTTTCTCTCTCCCATTTTCCTTCTTTTTACTTTTTCTTTCTTCCATCCTATTTTGATTTATTCCTTAACAAACTTGCATTGGTTACCAAATTTATGCCAAAATCCATGTTGGCTTTAGCGAATTACAAAAAATCAAGTAAATATGAAACCTTTCCTCAAGGAGCTTATAATGTATTTCAGAAAATTATATGACTGCATAGATGCTTGCAACATAAGCTAGAAAGGAAAGTTCAGAGAGATTACTATGGATATTCAAATAAAGAAGAAATTGTATTTTTTTTAAAGTTTTGACAGTTATGCTAGACTTTGTAGGGTAAGTAGGATTTAGACTTGTTGTGATGGAAGGAATGGTATGAATAAATTCATAGAATCGGGAAGAGCAGGGATTTCTGTATCCAAGTAGTTCAGTTTGTAGCAAAGAAAGCAAAAGGGGTGGTAGTATGTAGATCAGGGCCATGTCGTGAACTCTTCTCGTCAAGTTAATAAGGTTAGGCTTTCATTTTTGCTCAAAGTTCAGAGTACCAAATTATAAAACACAGTTGGATGAGAAAATCATCCGATTTTGAACAATAATTAAATACATAGTTTTATTCACGATTGAGTCCATTCCTTGATGTGAAACCAAATGGATTTTTAATGTTTGTTTATTTTTCCGTTTCAACTAGATATCAGAAAAGAGAATATCATGACTTGAAACTCCTCTAAAATATTTTCTTTTGGCAAGTGAACACCTGCCATGAGGCTGTGTTTATTTTTGATGTCTGTTTAATCTGCTTACCAATTTGCAGTTAGAAAACAACAGCAACGAAAGCCGCATTGTGTGGGAGCACTGTCATCTTTTCCTCCCTCTTAGATCCACACCGCTTCTATTGAACAAGCTCAATTTTGTCTCTATTCAAGGAGATAAAAACCTTATTTATAAAACTTTCATTAATGACCTGGAATACTACCACAGTGAAAGTGTTTCTTTCTTATGGAATGTAGAATTGAGCACAGAAAATAATAGACAATTACTATTAGCAGTTCCACAGTAAGACACTAGACATAAAAACACATGCTGAATCTCATCATCTCAAACTACAAAACAGCCCAAAAAAGATTACTTTTTGACTGCCTTCCAGGATGTCAGTTAAAAAACCCAAAGTCAAGGTTCCTTCATCTGATAAGTTCATAGAGACTGTTACTCACTCCATGCTTCTAAATGCTTGAAAGTGGGGTGTTTGTGTAATTTGTTGTCCAAGCAGGGATAGACTTGATAAAGAAACAGGGAGCTATTAATAATTACAGCTGGATAGAGCATACATTGAACTGCCCCAGGCAAACTGGGGCATGCTGCCACCTTATCTAAATGGAAATCAAAGTTTACACTAGAAGAGCAAGAATATATTCCTGACCCATTGCCAAGTTTGGCAGTGGATACTGCTTCTCATTTCTACCAAATCCTAGGAGTCTGGAAAAACAGCTGAGTAGGGCTTGTTGGTGACAGAGGAGTTTGTGAGCTCTCCAAATTCTCATTCTGGCCATACTCTATTTATACTGGCTTAGAGAGGAGTATGAATTTCATGGATAGGTAGCTTTTCCTTAGAACCCAAGGATCATCAGATATTATTGTTCCAGAGCAAGAAAGACTATAAGAAAGAAAAGGCATTTACAGATTCTCTATCTTGATTGCTTCATTTAAGAAATAAGTTGATTGTGACCCCAACTATGAAAGTGACTTAACTCCCTCTTCATGGTAGTTACATGATTTTTGGGAAATATACCTTTGATAATGGTAGAGGAAATAAACTTTCCATGAAATGTGTCAGTGTTTCTGACATCTCTCTATCTTCTAACATTTGGGCTTTCAGTACAGAAACATGATATAATGGAAAGATCTTTGTGGACAAACAAAATTTATTTCAGTCTTAGCTTTGCTACTTACTAGCTGAGAGACCCTGGGTTGGATACTTAACTTATCTGGATCTTAGTTACGTCATCACTTCATCATACTTCCCATGAGCCAAGAAATCTGAAGAGCACTTTATATGGATCATCTCATTTTAAATGTCACAACAACCGTTTGAGGAAGGGTCAATTTTTATCTCCATTTTCAGGTTGTAAAACTTGTTACTCTCTAATCTCTTTCTCTTGTTTTATTTTTTTAATATCATTTATCATCTTTATATTTATATTTCCAACTAGCATATAATTTCCAAAGGGAAGATTTTTTTTTCTTCTTTGGTCACTGTACACACTGACACAATGTTATGCCCAATAAATATTTGTTGAATGAATGAATATGAGAAACTTGCTAAAGGTGATGTAACTGATCAGAATTGAAATTAAGAGTTGGACTCCTATGTGGTGGCTTAGAGCTGTATGTACCCCAGAAGAACATGATCTTAAACTTAATCATTCCTGTAGATGTGAACCCATTGTAAGCAGTGCTTTTTGATGAGGTGTGGCCTACTTTAATCAAGACCCTTTTACTGGAGTCCTTTATAAGCAGAATGTAACTCAGACAGACAGATAGCCATGGGAAGCAAGAAGCTGAAATTCAATGGAACCCAGAAGAGAGACCAGGAGAGGCCACCATGTGCATTGCCATGTGACAGAGGAGCCCAGGACCAAGGATCACCAGCAGCCAGTCCTAGAACACCACAGTCTTTGGGGAGAAATCATCTTGAAGATGCCTTGATTAGTACTTTTTCCTAACCTCAAAACCATGAACCATTAAATTCCCATTGTTTAAGTCAACCCATTGTATGGATTTGCTTGAGCAGCAAAGGAAACCAAACATCCCATAGTATGAATTCAAATCTAGATGCTTGACTACTTCTCTACACTGCCTCCCTAGTTGATAGTGCCATTCGGAAAATTAAATGAGAAACCATATACCAGGAGCTAGACAAATGTGAACTCACTTCCCTTTCTTCCTCTCAGATCTGTGACTCTTGGATATACTGGGGAATCATACTGGGCAACATGTGCTAGAAAACAGACTCACATTACCCCACCCAATTCTCAAGGGACTCATTCATACTAAAGAGCTTATTTAATGGTTACAGTGGATGAATATCTCTTTCCTTGGCAGGAAATCTATTTGGAAAAAAACAAATTAAGATCAGCTGCCTGATGCATTTATGGGAACTGATCCAGGAAAATCTATAAAGAAATTACTTTGTCAGAGTCAGTCTCTTTCAACAATCTAAGCTACCCTTTCAATGTTTCTGATTAGAGTAGACCCTTGACATATATTGATATTATTATCATCATTATTATTAATGAAAATAACATTAGCACTTTCAAAGAGGCATCACCTTCAAAGTGAGCAACGTTTGTAATGTTTCCAAGATGTGAATTTGAGTCTTGCATGACAGGAGGCTGGTTCCAATGGTTAAGACATGTAGCTATTAAAAAATTAGCAATGAAACTTTTTATCACCTTCTTGTGCCATATGTAGTAACTCTCATGAAGTGATATAAAGTGTTTTTGTAGGGGGGAAAAGGGCATTTTCTTAAAAATGGCACGCTGCCACATTTGAAGGGGAGTTGGGCTGTGTGTGACATTGAAAATTCATAATTATCCATGGGAATACGAAATGGGAGAAAGTTTAGTGGGAATATTCTTACTCCCAAATCTAAAGATTTATAGACTTCTCAGAAGATATTTCTGATGAATATTGTGGGTCTACTATGCCACAGAAATCTCCAGGGTTAAAATGGTCTCTCCATAACAGCATTTAGCAGCATGTAAAGAGGTCTCAGTCAATAATTTGGGAAACTTGGGGTTAGATACCTCTTTATTGAACTACCATTCACATTGTTTAATATATTCATGCACATTGACAATCACCAAGAAAAGGATCCTGTCTTCAGCAGTTCTCAAACTCAATTAACCATAGAATTTTTTTATGTGTTATCAGTAAGTCAAATATTTCATGAATAGTGGGAATTTATTGTTGTGTCTTTAGAGAATAGCATTGTCTTTCTTTGTAGGAACTGTTCTTCCTCTATCCCAATCTGCAGTGCTGTGTGGGCTGCCACACATAGTATCTACTCTCTCATTCAAATAGGAGAGAAGGTAGGATAAACTATATTTTTGATTACAAAATATTCATGTTTTCTTCCCCATACAATTGTTGTCAGACTTGCTCAAGTGACTTGTTTTGGTCAATGAAATGTGGGTGGATCTCTCTCAAAGAACTTTTAAGAACCAATGTGTGGTTCACCATTTTTCTGTTCCATCTTCCATGAGACACAAATTGTGTCATATAGAAGCTCTCTGTCTTTCAAATTAGTGATAAGATGTGTTCTAAATGTGGGAGAGGAAGAACAGAGGGTATTTTTTTTTTATCAGAATGTCACACTCTGATGGACTGTATTACTGTTCAAAACTATTTTTTCGGTTCCTCAATTGAAAATAGAATATTTGAATAAGAATATCTTGAACATCTCTTCCAACTTCTTAGCATCATTTATTAATGCTAAAATAGCTTTGTTAGGGCTAAAGTTAATTTACCATGGTTTAGTTAGGGTGAAGTATAGGCTAAAATGACCAAATTAATAAATGCCTTTCATTTTTCACACTAAGGCATTGAGAAGTATATGAAAAATATTTAAATTTTCTTATGAGTATTTAAAATATTGAGAGGCCAGATCTCTACATAGCATGGTATCGAAATGCAGAGAATAATCTCAATTCACATCATGATTTCAACTTACTAACAATGTGTTCTTAAGCAATTTCCTTAATCTCTGACTTTCAGATTCATTATTTGAGAAATGGAGATATTAACGACCAGCTCACAGAACTGTTGTGACTATTAACTAAGTCCTGAATGTAAAGAGGCTATCTCAGTGCCTGTCATGGTGTGATTGACACAAAAATGATTAACAAATGGTATTGATTATTAAATAAAATAATAATAATATTTCTGATTGGAAATAACCTTCTCCCCTTCAGGAATCACATGATCTTTTTACTTTATTTGATATTGCTCATATAACCTCAGCATATATATGACTTCTGTGGGTATGTTTTATCCACAGAATTACACTGTAATCTTCTTCTAAGCAGGTAACATGGCTTTGAAGAAAATGTGTTCCTTGGATATATTGTGAATTTGGTTCCAGACCACCAAAAGTAAGCAAGTGTCACAATAAAGAGAGTTTTTGGTTTCCCAGTGCATATAAAAGTTATGTTTATACTACATGGTAGTCTATTAAGCATGCAATAGCATTATGTCTTAAAAAAACAAAAATATACCTTAGTTTAAAAATATTTTATTGTTTAAAGATGTTAACCAATATCTAATCCTTCAGCAAGTTGTAATTTTTTTGCTAGTGGAAGGTCTTGCTTTGATGTAGATGGCTGCTAACTGAGCAGGGTGTGGCTGTGAAGGTTGGGGTGCCTGTGATAATTTCTTAAAATAAGACAACAAAGAAGTTTGCTGCATCAATTGACTCTTCTTTTCACAGACAGTTTCTCTGTAGCATGCAATGCTGTTTGATAGCATTTTACCCACAGTAGAACTTCTTTCAAAATTGGAGTCAATTTTCTCAAATCCTGCTTTTGCTTTATCAACTAAGTTTAAACTAAGTTTAAATGATATTGTAAATCCTTTGTTGTCATTTCAACAATGTTCACAGCATCTTCATGAGGAGCAGATTTTATCTCAATAAACCACTTTCTTTGCATATCTGTAAGAAGCAACTCTTCATCCATTAAAATTTTATGAGATTGCAGCAATAGTCACATCTTCAGGCTCCACTTCTAATACTAATTCTCTTGCAATTTCCACAACATCTTCAGTTACTTCCTCCACTGAAGTTTTGAACCCCTCAAAGTTACCCATTATTGGAATCAACTTCTTGCAAACTTCTGTTAAAGTTGTTAAAGTTGATATTTTGACCTCATCCCATAAGTCACAAATATTTTTCAGTGGCATCTAGAATGATGACTCCTTTACAGAAAGTTTTCACTTTACTTTGCTTAGGTCATTCAGAGAAATCACTATCTATGGCAGCTATTGCCTTATGATATGTACTTCTTTTTTTTATTATTTAATTGACTTTTTTTTTTCTTTTTGGTGTATAGTTCTATGAGTTACCCCACCACCACCACCACTTGCTGTCTGTGTCCATTTGCTGGGTAATCTTCCGTGTCTGTTTCTTGCCTTCTCTTCTCATTTTTCTCCTCCAGGCTTCACCAGGATTCGATCTTAGGGACCTCCGATGTGGGAGAGATGCACCCTGTTACTTGTGTCACTTCAGTTCCTGGTTTCTGGCTCGTCTCGCCTTGACTCTCCCCGTGTCTCTCTTGTTCTGTGGCTTACCATGTGGTGCATGGGCCTGGCTTGCCGTGCTGCCCGGCTCGCCCACTCGCCTTTTTATTTTTACCAGGAGGTCCCAGGGATTGAACCCGGGTCCTTCCATATGGTAGACATATGCCTAACCACTTGAGCCACATCTGCTTCCCTGATATGTATTTCTTAAATAAGACTTGAAAGTTGAAATTACTCCTTGATTCATGGGCTGCAGAATGGATGCTGTGTTGTCAGGAATGAAAAAAACGTTAATTTCATTGTACATCTCCATCAGAATTTTTGGATGACCAGGTATATTGTCAAGGAGCAGTAATATTTTGAGAGGAATCTTTCTTCTGAGCAGTATGTCTCAACAGTGGGTTTAAAATATTCAGTAAACCGTGCTGTAAACAAATGTACTATCATGCAGGCTTTGTTGTTCCATTTAAAGAGCACAGGCAGAGTAGATTTAGCATAATTCTTAAGGGCCCTGGGGTTTTCAGAATGGTAAATGAGCATTGGCTTCAACTTAAAGTCACCAGTTGCATTAGCCCTTAACCAGAGAATTAGCCTGTCATTGAAAGCTTTTAAAACAGGCATTGACTTCTCTTTAGCTATGAAAGTCCTGATGGCATCTTCTTCCAATAGAAGGCTGTTTTGTCTACACTAAAAATACGTTGTTTAATGGAGCCACCTTCATCAATTATCTTAGCTAGATCTTCTGGATAACTTGCTACAGCTTCTACAGCAAGACTTGTTGCTTCACCTTGCACTTTTATATGATGGGGACAGCTTCTTTCCTTAAACTTCATAAATCAATCTCTGCTAGATTCAAACTTTTCTTCTGCAGCTTTCTCACCTCTCTGAGCCTTCATAGAATTGAAGAGAGTTAGGGCTTTGCTCTGGATTAGTCTTTGGCTTAAAGGAACGTTGTGTTTGGTTTGATCATCTATTCAGACCACTAAAATTCCTTGTCACTCTAAGGCTGTTCTGCTTCCTTACCCTTTGAGTTTTCACTGGAATAGCACTTTTAATTTCCTTCAAGAACTTTCCTTTGCATTCACACCTTGATTAACTGTTTGGCACAAGAGGCCTAGCTTTCAGCCTATCTTGCCTTTAAACATCCTTTCCTCCTTTAAGCTTGATCATTTCTAGCTTTTGATTTAAAGTGAGAGACATGCATTTCTTCCTTTCAGGTGATCACTTAGAGGCCATTGTAGGGTCATTAATTGGCCTAAGTTCAATATTGTTGTGTATCAGGATACAGGAAGGCCCAAGGAAAGAGAGAGAGATGGGGAATGACCAATGCATGGAACAGTCAGAACACATACCACACTTATCGATTAAGTTCTTATATGGGCTTATATGGGTGTGGTTCGTGGCATCCCAAAACAATTTCAGTAGTAACATCAAATATCACAGAGCATCATGACAGATATAATAATAATGAAAAACTTTGAAATTTTGGAAGAATTACCAAAATGTAACAGAGACACAAAGTAAGCATATGCTTTTGGAAAAATGGTCCCAATAGACTTGCCTGATGAAGGGTTGTCACAAACCCTCAATTTGTTAAAAAAAAAAAAAAAGCAATATACATGAAGTGCAATAAAGTAAAGCAAAATAGAAGGAGGTATGCCTGTAAATTGTTCATGTACAGTTTTTATGGTTGAAGAAATAGATGAATTAACACCCTACATTTATGACAATATACTAAGTTTTGCTGAGCTACCCAATATTGTTACCTTTGAGGGGAGATGCATATCACCTAAGCCAACATAATGCCTTAGAAGATAATTTGCATGTTTGATACAAAACCTCAGCTTTTTTCTTTAATTTTTCTCTACCCTTTCCCTCTGTCCTGAATAAGCTAGTTGATTAACTGAAAGAATGGAATGAATTACTGGCTGGCCATATCTTTCTGGTGTTTTGTACTTGTGTGTGTGCTTGTGTGTGTGTGTGCTTGTGTGTCTGTGTGCGTGAGCGTGTTTACAATAGATACCTGAAGATATGTGGATTGGCATTACAAATGGAAAACTGAGGAAAACATACAAGACCACTGTGTTTCGCATCAAAATTACTAATGTATTTCTTCTGATTTCTGAAAAGTTGCATAAACGTCTTGGGAGGGGATTTGTTCTGAAAGTTCTATAAAATCAATATTTGATAGGAGATGTTTAAAAACTTCAGAATAGTATCTATTTTATACTTGAAAATTTATGTAAAGAAATTGTGCTTCTCTTTGAAGAGAAAGTCTTAAGTGATAAAATTAAGGTACCTTCAATTCATTGCTTTATTTTTTTTTGCCTTGGGGGCATACTGCATTTCCAGCTGACAGTCTTTATGTCTTCTTTGGAAATGTATTTCATACAGCCCTCTGTGAATCACCACAGAGAATCACCATGATTAATCAATGAAGGCCAGAGAAATGAAAAGTCACCACTTATCTGTGCTCACTTTCCTTTGATGCAATGCCTATACATTCCACCTGAATTTTATGAATTTGAGGGCTAAATCTGATTATAAGCTTAACTTTTTATATATAGAATATGTGGAGTGAGTTACTATGTAGTGCATCATGGGAACACAGGCTCAGGCACAAAGTAAGTATTCCTCAAATGACCACTTTTTTACTTACATAGCACATAGGGTCCAAAGGAGGAGGGGAGAAGAGATCCCTTCATGGCCAGTTCCCAGGAAGGCCAACTGTTCTGGTCAGGGTAGGTGGATGGCAGTTCCACATATCCTACTTCATGTAGGAGAGGAGAGACCAGTCTGTGCTGCCCAGGGTGGGTTATTTATATGACCCCAGGGGACGAGAGCCCTGCCACTGAGAGCTCCTGCTTGTTCCCCGTTTCTGGGTTTAAAATAGGGTCAGGCCTTTTCATTAAACGTACTCCCCCAGCCTGCGAAATAGAAACAGACTGAAACATCTGTACTCTATAGAAACGAGGGGAGGGGGGAGGACGGGCTCTGGGAGATGGCCACTAGGTGTGCCCTGACTTTCCCAGCAGAATGCTTCATCTTTTGGGTTAGAGCTCTACCCACATGGAATTCTTCTAAAATGCTATGGCAAATAACTAATTAGAATTAATAACAAAGGTATGAAATGTTATTTTCAGTGGGACACACAGCTTTTGTATAGATACCACCCTTATTTTATACAATTTTTAATGAGTATAAATTGAATTACCTGTTATGACCATCTCAGTGATCATAGTTCAACCATTGGTGGTTTGGGATTTTAGCAAATGAAACTAAAAATACTTGCTCACTTCTAAAATTTTCAAATGCATTTTCTCTTTTCAGTGAATGGAATTTTTGTGACAGACCTGTGGTTAAAATTTCCTTTCTGAATTCCCTGTAATAATCAGAATACCTTTCAGGAAGCAAAAAATAGATAGAGATAGAGAGATTGCACATATTTAATCCTCTTTTTCAGTTATGGCTGATGTTTCATTCTTTACCTATTTGTGGTAGCCATTTATGACAGCTATTACTCATCTTTAGATGCCATCTGGTTCCCTCTAGGAATGCAATACTGGTAGCTTTTATAGAGCACTTATAAGAGTTCTAGTAATAGATTGAAATCCAAGGAAGAGTTTTTAAACTTTTCATTTCATCAAAGGTGTCCTGACATTACCAAGTTTGAGTACAGCCTAAACTGTAAGCTATTTGGTCTGTCATGTGGGTCAAATGTTCTCGCACACTTATGGATCAGGATTGTGTCCTCAATTAACTTTCCAAATTGTGATAGAGTGTAATTCTGTAAAACACTGAAATAAGAATTCTTACTTTTAATTGAGTGAGAAACTATTTGAAGAACCCCAAAAAGCTATGAAATTTCTGTCTGGAAAAATGCACACTTTTGCGTAAAAGTTCAGGATAATGGGTCCTCTGATACACTTTCACTGATTTAAAGTTTTAAAAAAAATCCCTTTGTAATAAATCAATTTGGTAATAAGAAATTTCTGGGACCACTTTTTGGGCTTGATTTATGTAATTCCAGGAAAATTTATATTTCTGCTTAGCTTTTGTTAAAAAGGAAAAATGTCTACTCCTAATATTCAACAATCTCCATTTTCAGTCTAGTACAAAGTATTTTAATTTGAAATCAAAGTTATTAAAGCCCCAGATTCACATCATCAGTTCTCATGGAATCAAAGATATTTACTTTAAAAATAATGATGTGAAGAAATGAATACAGTCAATATGTGCTCAGCATTTATACTATTATATTCTGTTAAGTTCTGATCCATAGATTGAGATGCCTTATAGTATGGCATTAAAAGTAATCAGCTGATTATATATTATTGTACTTTAAATGACTATTTTACATCTAGGACTGATCCAGCTACTTGGAAAATTGAACACATATTTGTCATAATCTGAGGATTTATGGCTTATTAGTTTTCTGACTGCTAAAACAAATACCTTACCATGGGTTGGATGAACAACAGGATTTGTTGGCTTACGGCTTAAGAAGCTAGAAGGCTTGCTTCTTCCTGGATCAGTAGTGTTCTGGCTGGCTGGCAAGCCTTGGGGTTCCTTGGCTTTGCTGTCATATGGAAATGTCCTCTCCTTTCTCTTCTGGGAACTGCTGACTTCCAATATCTTGCTTCTCCCCATAGCTTTTTTCTCTGTTTCTGAATTTCATTCTTCTAAAGGACTTCAGAAATATTCAAGCCTAATCTGATTCAACTGACCACACCTTAACTCAAAATAACATCTTCTAAAGGTCCTATTTACAATGGGTTCATACTTATAGAAATGGATTAAGATAAAGAACTGGTTGCCATACTTTTTTTCTGAGTACATAATTCAACTACCACAATGTGTATTATAATCAAGACAAAACCAACACATGAACCAATTAGAGGATAATATTCATATCAAATTGTAGAGAAATTAGAACATTTTTTTAAAGAAAGTCATAGAATATCTTGGTATGGATGAAATTTGGATGGATAGAAAGGAGAAGGAAGTATTTTCTATGCTGGGTTAAAATAATTCCTCACTGAAAAGATAAGGGCACAGATAAATACAACTAATCCTTCAAACATTGAGTCTGCACCCCTGGAACTTGCTGTCACGTTTGCTCCCCATTTAATGTACCTTAGATCATAAGATTGTCTTTTTTAATATGTAATTTGCTCAGCTGTATATTTTCAGTCACAACAATATTATGATTAAATCAATTATTTACTTTTCAGAAAATAATACCAAAAGGGATAAAGAAGAGACAGGGATGAAAAATGTACAAAAACATTAAAAACTATAGAGAATAGCAGAAATATCAAATGTTTAGCTCTCCAAAAGTAGAGGTACAAAATGTAAACTGATGGGAAGTAATAGTTGAAGAAATAATGCTTCAGAATATCCTGGAATAAACAAACAAACAAACAAACGGAGTGTTTAAAAAGTAAAACTTCAAATTTGAAAAGTCTCAAAGAATGCAGTACAGGGTAGATTAAAAGCACACTATGATATACAACTAGATAAAGTGAGAATTCAAAACTTTGGATATAAGTGAAGATTTGAAAAGCTTCTAGAAAAAAAGATTACTTGCGTAGAAACATGAATCAGGTTAATAGTGCATTATCATCAACTATATATTATATGAAGAAAATGAAGTAATTTTTAAAATATAAAGGGAAAATAACTAATAACTTTGAACATAAAATTCTATATGCACCTAAATTATAATTTAAATTTGAAAGTGAAATAACAATATTATCAGACATATAAGACCTTATACCACATAAACATGCTCTTTCTCAGAGAAAGCAATCCAGAGGTCAGTAATTTTTTTCTGTAAAGGGCCAGATGTTAAATATTTTAGACTTTGTAGCCCACATACAGTTCTTGTTATTTGTTTTTTGGTTTGTTTTTTTTGTTTGTTTAAAAACTTAAAAAAAAAAAAAAGCATTCTTACGTTGGAGATGTACCAAACAGGCTGCAGGCTAGATTTGGCCCACAGTTCAGAAAGTATAATTTGAAAACCCTTGAAGTAATCCAATAAAAAAGAAACAAAAAATCAGGAGATATGGAAAGTACAGAGGATCTAATAACTTTAAAAGCATTTCGCTAAATATCTAGAACCAGAACTAAAACTCAACCAAACTTCTTCACATCATGGCACATGTAAAACATGATGTAACCGTTAGGAAATTTGATGTAATTATGAATTCCAAAAATATAATTGGATCATGTTTGTAATCTGATCTGTTAATCTGGGCATGATTAAGTTATGATTAGGGTGTTGACTGGGCCACGTCAGTAGGGCGTTGAGCCCCACCCCTTGGTGGGTGGGGAATTGAATATAAAAGGCAAGGCAAAGGACAGAAGAAGCAGTCTTTTGAGAAGCAGTTTTGATGTTGGAAAGAAGGCCCCAGGAGAAGAGAAGTGAGCCGTTCGCCTGATCGTCTCTGACCTTGTGGAGGAAACAGGAGCTAAGCCCAGAGAGAAACGCAGCCCCGGGAAGAGGGGAACCCCAGAAGCCTGAACCCTGGCAAACGCTGGCAGCTGTCTTGCTCTAACACGTGGCAACAGACTGTGGTGAGAGAAGAAACTTAATGCTTTATGGCCTGGTAACTGTGGACTTCTACCCCAAATAAATACCCTTTATAAAGACCAACCCATTTTTGGTATTTCACATTAGCACCCCTTTGGCTGACTAATACACATGATAATAATGGAAACACCCAGATGAATAGATCATTCTGCTCATGGACAAGGGGACCAGCCAGAGGACTTGGTCTTATCTAGATTCCTTCAGGCCTTTGCTGATTAGTGCCTGTAGAAAACTTATAACACCTGCGCTCATTGAGATACCAAAACGGGTAGCTCCACTCTCTACCATTGTGGATGGATTGGGGGAGGGTCTAGTTTGAAGGAGAGCAGAGGCTGTTGAAAGTCTTCTAAGGCAGTTTACTGGTTTTGGTGAAAGCTAAGCATAAGAAATTTATAGGGTACTTAAATGTAAATGTGAGTATTCATAGATTAGCAAAAATCACCAGGGCAATAAAAAATTGAACATATAACTTTCAAGTCATTAGATTAAAAAGTAAATCTTTATGAAGGAAGGTAGGAAAGGATAACATAAAGAAAATATGGTAAAGAGAAAATATGAAATAAGCTAAAAATGCCCTGATATGATAAACTTGTGATAAAAAAAGATCAAGAAGATAAATAATTACAACCAAATATACAAGTAGCAGTATATTCTGATAATGTATATAACAAAAACTAATAAAACTGTGATGGAAATAGGAGGGGGATAAATCAGCATTTTTTTAGTTAGCTATTTTAACACAGTTCTCTCAGAAACTTATAAAGCAGAAACAAAATAAAAGTCCAGACTATTTGAATAATGTGATTAATAAGATTTTTTTCTCTCTTCACCAAACAGGCCACAGAATATTGAAGAGAATCAATTCAGTAAGACTATGATCTAAGACCACAGTGAAATAAGATTTGAAATAAATAGCAGAAAAGGCAGTAGTGAAAAACGATGTATCTGGAAATGTTATGGAAATACAAAATATTTAGAACTGAAAGGGATTTAAAATAGTAAACAAAAACATCCAACCTATTTAGTAATCAGACTGAGCATTGTCTGGCATTCCTCACTTTGGGGTAAGGAGGTAAGGAGCCTGCTATCCAGCAGCAGGTCCTCCAAATGTCAGAACGAGAAGCACTTTGCTCTGGAGTAGTGGCATCCATCTAAGAACTGGAAGTTTCTTCTAGGGAGCCTGTTCACTTTGATAAAGCAGGCTGGTATTCTGTGCTACTTGGGCGTGTGCATGTGTGTGTGTGTGTTCGGTGAGAAAGTAACTGACTGGCATAGCAATACTATACCATAAAATATGTTAAATTAAGGCTCTGCTATTAGCCTCACTTTTTCTTCCCATCTTTTCTTTGTAAGAGCTGATTCTGCTTGGAGAATTTTTCTAGCTACTGCCTTTATCTCAGTCCTAGGATGCATAATCTCACCTGTGTCTTTCTTAACAATGATGCAATGATCAATATTGTTACCCACCTTCTGTATTCCAAAAATTCATGCTAATGGCCTTTCTCTGTTTACTGACAGTTACCAGAGAAAACAAGTGGTGATTATCTTGACATACCCATCTATAAATTGATTGCCATCCCCATTCATGTTTAGAGATATTATTGTAATTGAAAATTAGATTGCTAACATGGTTGTTGTAGAGTAATTTGGTTGACAATAGGCAAGAGAGAGAATGTGGAATTTAGAGGCAAAAAAAAAAAGCTTGTGGGGGAATTGTTCAACTTGGCCAGAGAGAGTAGGGGAATGATACTTTGGGGAACATACAGGCCTGACAAGACTTATTTCATGTTGGTAGCTTAAAATAGGCCATGATGAGAGTATTTAAACCTCAGAAATCAGCAAATGCTACAAATCAGGGCTCCCTGCCACACTTTTTTTGGAGATTCATTTGTTATAAGTTTACCAGCATACCACTGATTGAAGGAGAAGTGTAACATGATCTCATGATATTAGAAAGTTTTCATTTTCATGAATAGATGTGTATGTGTGTGTGTGAGAGAGAGAGAGAGAGAGAGAGAAAGAGAGCGCAAGAGAGAAACAACAGAAACAAAAATGTTTTCCACACTTATTTGTTCTAAGATTTCACTATGCTGGATAAATTTAAAACATCAAATCAATGAACAATTGTGTATATGTGACAAATTGTATTTTTCTCTTTTTCCTTTGGAGCTGGGCAGTCATATGCCATCTGTGCTACATTTCTGAGAATCCTTTGTCTTCCTTCTACCCATGTGACTGCATGCTCTCAACAGGATTTGAGCTGAAGGATGTGTTTAACTTCCAGCCCATGCCCATGAAATCTTCTACACTTTTTCCTACATGACCTTTCCCCCTTCCCATGGGTTAAAAGTTAGAATAGCAATGACAATAACCATAGAAACCTTAAAAGTCAAATGCTGATAAGGACAGAACCATCATATCTATTTCTGGATGAATACATGGAATAACCTGCTCCAGACCCTTAAGCCCATTTCCCCAACTTCACTCACCTGAAAATCTGCTGGACTGTTATGTAAGAGAGAAATAATCTCTATGGTGCTTGATGCCTTATATTTTATATCTATTTGCTAGAGCAGTTTAGCATATCCTAACTAATAGAATATGCCATATACACACCAAACAATTAAAGGGAACTTAACAGACTGTTTTCCTCTAATTATTAATAGCCATGTAGAGGCAGCCAGAGATAAAGACTCACTCAAAAGTTTCATTGGATAATAGCTGTGCCTTTGTTAGACTGCTTTGCCTCGTCAATATTGGTCTATTCTGTTTCAACTATGGATGCAACTTTTCTTGCTTGAAGAAGATGAGGAGCTAGGGAAAGAGCCTTGAATTTGCAACTAACCTCTACCTGCTACCAACTTTCAAGTTGTATTAATCAGGAGACGAAAGTAGGAAGGGAATGGTGGCAAAAAAAAAAAAAAAAAAAAA
>JAQZBX010065753.1:0-16245 GCA_029593785.1 Cabassous unicinctus
GACTATATGATTCCAGTACACGAAAATCTAGAAAAGCTAAACTGCAGTCATCAAAAAGTGGATTGGGGTCACCAGGGATTAGGAGGTGGGAGAGTGGGCAATGGTGTTCTCTACCATGACAGGACTGCAGATGTTTGTCGAAACTCACCAAATTATATGCTTAAAATTGAATTTTATTGTATGTAAATTATACCCCAATAAAGCTAACAATTACAGGAGGTTGCGCTCAGTCCTGTGTGTCCCATATTTGCACAACCATGTGCTTCCTCATTGCCATAGTTCATATTCTGGAAAGACTTCCAGAACCTTTGCTTTAAGACAAGTGAAATTAACCCAACAGCATATCAGCCTCAACACAGAAAAAGTCACCTACCAATATAGTAAACTAAAAACCTTCTTTTATGAAACCTCTTATTTTAATCAGAATACATAAAATTCTTCCTTGAGTCTAGATGTTAAGACTTTATAATTTACATCACTCGTTGACATAAGGATGGCTTCTTCTGTAAGAGATTGTAGTCCCAATTGGTACCCAGTGCTAGGAAAAATGCTTCAAATTTTGTGCTTGCTAGGTCTCTTCAAAACAGTAAGCAGGAGTGACATCAAGAAAAATGTGCTCTGGTATTTTACTTCTTATAGCAAACAAATTGATGGATGCAATTTGTCAAAACGTTTTGGACACATACAAATAAAATGAGGGAACAGGAAGTGAGTGTTGGAAGCATGTAGCAATGTCTGAAATCAGATAAACATTCTCTATCCATCGATCTTTAATCCTTGACAGGCCAAACGTCTACAGACATAGGAAACTGGAATGTGAGACTAAAATCCAGGAATCTGCATTTGCAAGGATGTACTGTAGTCAGTTAAAAAATGAATAACAGCTGGAAAATCCTATAATAGTAAGTATTTTTAAAGGATGCAAGATGAGATGTACATACCTCAATGATTTATTTCATATGCACAGGAAATCAAAAGACATACATGAAAATGTTGAAAACAATTGTACATGAATGAGCTAGGGTTTTGTTTGGGTTTGTTTTTTGCTTTCCCCGCCATAATTTCCAAATTTTTATGAGACTGTACTACTTTCATAATATTGACTTTAAATATGCAGAAAGGGACAAAAATAACATACATAATCACCTTTCCTGGGCAGGGACTGCTAGCAAATTCATCATGATAAGCAATTTGTTTCACTCTACTATGTCCACCTATTTAGTTCATGGTTGCTATTTTTTAACTATTGAAGGAATTTCTTTTTTTAATGTTTCTTGAAAGTAAGGATCTGACCTCCATATAGTTCAGCTTCAACAAACTGCAAGTCACCTGAGCAAGACAACAACAGCTGGGAATCCTATCTGGGCAGGTAATGCAACCACTTAATATCAGTGGAACTCAGGAATGGAACCTTCCTCACCCTCAATAGCTTCTCCAAATGCTATATTCAGTTTGACACAAAGATAGCTCCCTGTGACAACAAGCTTATTAGTGTATTTTTAATATGAGTTAAAGGTACAAAACCATAGAAGTCATTTTCTTCAAAGTAATTGCAGAACAAGGCATTATCTGTTATCAAAGCATATGAAAGGTGCTGAAAAACTCACAAAGAAAACTGATGCTGTGGAAAAATTTAAGTACATTTCATATTGACAACCCAAAATATAAGAAAAATGCTTGGTGCATGTTTGGGGGAATGTTTGTGCAAGATAACAGACTTTGAATATAAACAAGTGCCTAGAAAACATTTTTGAATTACTAAAAAGGATATCTGTGCTTTAAAAAAAAATGTATGGATGTGTGGATAAACTACCAGTAAACAGGTGAGAGGTATAGTTATTGAGCCAGTCTATGAAGCCATGCATTTCTTTAAAGACACCCTTCCTTTACAGACAAAAACACAAAATGGAAAAAGTCAAACTGTTTTGAGAAAGAAAAATATATTATATAAGATCCAACTCAATCACAGAACATTATGCATTATATAGCATATTCCTTTGAATCACTCCCTGAAACTCAAACAATTGCTTCCTCAAAGAGATAATAATAATGCTAATATTTGGTGAATTCTTAGACTATACCAATGACTTTGAAGAAATTAATGTTTAGTATTAATTCATGGCATATTTATACATAAAAAATAATATTTTTCATTTGACTTTATCTAGAATTATTAAATCTTATGGCCAGCTCCTCTTGACCACCTCTCCCTAAGTCTACATAATAAAGATTTAAATTATTGAGATAACTAGCACTCTGCCCTTTTATTTCATTCATTTAATTTTTTTTTGAGGTACCAGGGGCCAGGGAATGAACCCAGGACCTTGCATGTGGGAAGCCGGAGCTCAACCACTGAGCCATATTGACTTCCCTGAGTTGATTTCCTCACTTGTTTTGCTTGTTGTTTGTTTTTGTTTTTTCAGGAGGCACTGGGAACCGAACCCAGGACCTCCTGTGTGGGAGGCGGGTGCTCAACCACTTGAGCCACATCTGCTCCCCATTAGTCACCATTAGTACCAGGGGAGATACCCTTATCAACTATTCCTTGGGACTATTCAAATCCTACCTGTCCTTTAGGGTCCATCTCAATGCCCATTTCTTTGGTTTGACTTAAACTAAAATTAATCTATGCAGTAATCTCTCCTTTTTCTGACTAACCATTGCTTTTATATTATATGGCACATTTTGTCAAATGATTTATAATTGTCCATTATTTGATTATTTATTCTATGTATTCATTGGGACATAGTGTCACAGGTCTAACTGCTTCATTTAAATGTGATGTTTCCTCCAAACACTGTAAGGTCCCAGAGGATAGGGCCAGCTTTAATTGATCTTTATTTTCCTGGGGCCCAAGTGATGCTAAGCACGCTGCAGGTGGTTTAGTTGCTTGGACCTAAAGCCCATCAAGCACTAACGCCGAAAAAGAACTTTCCTAGCCTTCGGATGCCGTCTGCATCATAGAACCTGGGAGAGTCTCAGGTGAGAGGCAATATGAAAGTCCAAGTCTGACTGCACAGGTAATTAATAGAGCAGGAGTGAGCTCGTTCACTGCACTGGGAAAGTTCAGTAGTGGCATCTCTAGGAGGGCAAAAACCAAGTTCAAAGTGCAGTATTAAATGGCTTGCCTTCCTCGTCTGGCTAAAGGTAAATGGAATTAAGACACGTTAAACATGCACCTTCTACCTGGCATGCCCAGGCCGGCTCTGGTTCGTTATTAAGTGGAACTATTAAGGCACATCAGTCCACCTGGCCCTGCCTCATCTCCCTCTTCTGTAATTTCCAAATGACCTCAGAGGTGTTAACGAGGCATATAAATAAAGCACTTCCTCTCCTAGTAAGCATTCAAGCAATGATAGCTATCATTATTACCTCTCAGTAGCCTGAGGTGGTAAAGCAAACAAAAGACAAATGACTGGACACAAACAAAGATGGCTGGCTTCCTTTCACCTGGTGACTCTACTCGGCACACCTACACAAGCCCTGCTATTGGAAAAACAGCTTTTCCCCTCCCACCAGGGAGAGAATGGCTTTTTCTGAGCTGGCGGGCATCCTGCAGCAAGCCTGGCAGGTACCAACCCAGGCACTACCCCAGTTCCAGCTGCATGACCTTGACCCTTCTCCCAGAAGCCTGAAGGTCACAGGGTTGAGGGGGAGGGGGAATCTCCAAGCTCCTGGTAAAGCCATACTAGCTCAGGCTTTGGATTTAGGGGTGTGTATTCCCGGCAGAGGGACAAGGAGGCAAAGGTCGCAGCTCCAGGTAGCTCAGCGCTGGCCTGGCCACAGGACAGGGTGGGTTCCAAGGTTTCTGGCTTTGGGGGCTGCCCCGTGGAGCTAGTCCTTTACCCCTCGGAGCTCGTTTACCATGATCATACCTGCCTTACCTGCCGCAAGGCGTTATTTGATAATCAGATGAGTGAAGGTACTCGCAAATGAATATTTTAGAAATGTTTTGCGTGCTCATTTCCTCAAGAAGTTACTTGAGAAATAAGAGATATATCTCTCAGCCTCACGGAGGATCTTGGGCAAGTCATCGGATTGCGTCAGCGTGTATGAAAGATAGGAATAACTCCATCTCATTCGATTATTGTAAGACATGAACATTCAAACGCCCGCCACAGCCTTCTGCAAATTCCGAGGTCAGCATAAATGTGCATTAATTAATTAGATGTTTCTGCCGAGAAAATACCTCCAGTGTGTGTCTGAGACATATCAAAGGGCCAAATATCTTCCCGTTTTGATATAAAAAAGCAGAATCAGCACTGTTCCCCTCCCTGGCCCTCCCCGTTTGATTCTATTGCCACACATTTCTCCTTGTTTAGTCTGAGAACTGAACCCAAAATTTTGCCATTCCTTGCTCCACGTCTCTTCTTTAAGCTGTTCTTTTCCTTACAGAGTCTCCATTCCACTGCCTTAGGAATTTGGAAGGAGTTGGCAAAAACAGTCCTCAGGGGCCAGAGCTTTGTGCCTAGGCTGTTTCACTCCCAGACAGAGGCGGCTGAGGCTCCACGAGGCTCCTGGGTCCCTGGACATTGGGGTTGCAAGGGGCACATGGGGTGCATTCGGCTGAAACACACTTTCATTCTTGTAAAAATTAAAATTCCTGCAAGTCTATGCAGAACCCTTCTCGCTGTGCTGACCGAGGAAATTAAGTCAATTAGAGCAACTGTGCTCACTTCCTTCCAAGAAGAGAGGACGCATACCTATGAGGCTTTTGTAAACAGCAAGCAGGTTGCTTTTAAATGCATTCTCCTTGGTTTTGAAATTCAGAAAAAGAGTGGAGTAATGTAGTCTTTGACATCGAAAGAGCGAAAACAAGCCACTGAGAATGCGTAGACGAAGGTCTGAGTAAAACCAAATATTCCAAACCCAAATATTCCAAAACCAAATATTCCAAACAGAGAATGCTGACCCATCCCCCTCTGCTTCTGCCCACATCCAACGGGGGTGTTGGATATTCTTCCCAACAATGATACCAAAAGGGAAAAAAAAAAAAAAAACTCATTTGAAAGGTGCTTTAGACATATAGCACCATACAGGGTGTGAATATTTATATCAAAGTAAATCCCGGGTGTCCTGTGGGGTGGCAGCCTAGTATGGCTAAGACCTTACTTAGTCTGAGAGATCCCGTTTTGATCACCAGCTCTATTACTCAGTATCTAGAGGCCTTGAGAAGTATTTCTGAGCCTCAGTTTCACATCCATAAATCGAAGGTAACATTATTATATGCTTCAAAGATTTAAAGAGATTATGCTTTTGGCTTGGTGCCCCTGGCAGAATATACATTCAGTAAATGCAACTATTACTCCTGCTATTACTACGAGTTTCTTACCCTATTTTAATGACCCAAATATTTTATACATAAAATTAACATAATTTCTGAAAGGTGTAGTATTAAGTCTTTGTATAATGATTACAAAATATAGAGCACTAGAGTGACACTAGATTAAAGTGTTTTAATGGCACAGTCTATTTCTTATAAAGCTTGACAGGTTCTCAGTAAATACTGGTTGAATGAATCAATGATTACCCCATATTTTCTATTTTAACAAGTTCTTTTTGTTATACAGAGTAAATGTGACAAATGCATTTCAATGAAACAGTAAAAATGAAAGACCTGGGGGGAAAAGTATTTTAATTATTAAGGAAAAATATAATGCATAATTAATTAAATATATTCCTATGTAAGAAAAATGACTTTATATTTTAAACTTGTGCTGTCCAGTATGGTAACTGCTAGCTAGTCACCTGTGGTTACTGAGTACTTCAAATGTGCTAGCCCAAACTGACGTGCTATAAGTTTACTTTTAAATGTGGCTACTAGAAATTTTAAAATTACATAGGTGGCTTACATTTATTTCTAGTGGACAGCACTGGGTTAGAAAATAAAATAGCTAGCTGAAACTTGAGATAATAAATGTGTATTTTTGGCCTCTAAGCTGTGGTAATTTATTACACAGTATAGAAAATAAAAATACCCCATCTTCAAGGCCTTCCCAAGAACTGCCTGCATCATACCTTTCTGCCTCTTTTCCCACTTTATTCCAGGGAAAATAAACTCCTCACCATACCAGAATTATTTTACCTTGTACCTTTGCCAACATCAATTACTTTGCATGCCATGTCCTCCCTCTATTTGCACACATCAAATTGTCATGCTTTGCCCACTTCCAGCTCTAATAGTGTCACACTGACATTCTCATAGGCAATATTTGAAAAGGAATATAAAATGCAAATAAGATCTGTTTGAAACTTCTGAGGCATCCAGGACTAAATGGCCAAAATTGCAGAGAGAAGGGAATTGCTGAAGATAAGCCCATACACTGACTGCTTTTTCCCTTCTTAGCATGTACTGATTATGGTGTTATGAGAGACATAATCCTGGCAGATGATTGCTGCTAAGTGAGAGAGACCCAGCAGAGCTTTCAGCAGTCTCCCAGAATTAGGAGGACAAAAGCTGAAAGTCAAGACTGTCAAGGCAACCAGAACTCCAGGAGCCAAGTTCCCAGAAAGAAAAGGGATGAAGAAGAGTAAGCCCAATACAGTGGTGTATGCTAGATTCTTAAGCTTCCTGGGCAAGCAGAGAGCCACTGAAAGGCAGAGCAGTCTCACAGTGCCAAGCACTAATGAGCAGAGCCCTAATTATCACCGGAGGGCTGCATCTCACAAGTGGGAGTAAATAATAGATAGACTGACTTTACATAGACTGCAACATAGTCCTAAGGCACTCAGTGCCTTATTGAATTAAAGTGATCTTTCCCCATTCCAGCTGACTAACAGAAGACAGGGCAAAACCTTCCTGGAAAAAGATAAAATCAGAGTCTTTACAGTTTTCATTGACAATGTCTGATATTCAATCAAAAATTACCAGGCAAATAAAGAAACATGGCCAAGAGAAAAACAGACAGTAGAAGTAGACCCACAAAATACACAGATATCGGATTGGATTTATTATTTACTGACTTTAAAATAACCATGATAGGAAGTGGGTGTGGCCCAGTGGATAGAGCCCCCGTTTACCATGTGGGAGGCCCGGGTTCACGTCCCGGGGCCTCCTTGTGGGGGCACGCCGGCCTGAGCGGTGCGGTGGGCTGATGCAGCGGCCTCACGGCAGGAAGCGGGTGTGGCACAATGGATGGCGCGCCCGTTTACCATATGAGAGGCCCCGGGTTCGCTTCCCGGCGCCTCCTTGTGAGGGCAGGCCGGCTCGCGTGGCGCCGTGGGCTGATGCGGCAGGACCTCACAGCAAGGGGGAGATAGGCAGACACAGGGAGGACACACAGCGAATGGACACAGCAGCGCAAGCAGCAAGGGGGGTGATAAATAAAATGGATAAATCTTTAAAAAAAAAAATAACCATGATAAAAATGTTTAAGAAAATAGTCAACAGAGTGCGGAATTTCCCTCAGTGAGGTGTAGTCTATTTAAAAAAGAGAAAATGGAAAAATACAATAACTAAAACTTCAAATATATTTAACAGCAGATTGTACACAGCATAAAAGAGGACTGATGTCCTGGAAGATAGATAAGTAGTAAATATCCATACTCTAATATGGAGAGCAAAAAGGATGGAAAATACTGTAAAGAGTATTAGAAAAATATGGAACATGTTGAAAAATTTCTAACATACATGTAATGGAGCCCCAGAAGGTTTGAAGAAAAAGAAAGGGACAGAGGTAATATCTGAAGATATAATGCCTAAGAATTTTTCAAAGTGAAGAAAGATATCAAGTTACAAATTCTTGAAATACTAAGACCACATCTAGATAATTCATATTAACATTACTGGAGAGAAAAAAAAAGTCACAGGGATATTTTAAAAGCCACAAGAGGGGAAAAGATACATCATCTTCAAAGGGACAACAATAAACCTGAGAGTTCATTTCTCACCAGAAAAGATGGAACCAGAAGAAAATAGAATGACATCTTTAAGGTACTAAAAGGAAATAAGTGCCAAACTAGAATTCTATATCCAGTGACTGTATCCTCCAAAAATGAAATTGATTTCTAGAGTTCTGGTAACATTTTCTTGATCTGGCTATGGATTACAGAAGTTCACTTTGCAAAATTCATTGAGGTATACATTGATAATGTGTAGACTTTTTAATGGAATTTATGTTTCAATAAAAAGGTTGTATAAGAAGCAAAGGCAAAATAAACACATTTCCAAACAGACAAAAGTAGAACTTGTCACCAGGAAACCAGCCTGAAAGAAAAACACAAGGAGTTCTTTAGGTGGAATGGGAATAATGCTGGATAAAAACATGATAATGCTCTTGGCTTAGTGCCAAAATATGCATTATATAAATATGGGCTATAAATAATGTGAATATTAACTACTCAAAACAGTAATGTCTATTTGATTCAAATTTATTTTGTGACAACAATACATAAAAAGTGGGAGGGGTAAATGGAGTGAAAGTATTCAAAAGCCTTAGCCTTGCTAAGTATAATAATTTATGTTGGACTCTAATGAGTCAAGGAAGCATGTTTTAATCTCTAAATACCAGTAAAAGAATGTATAACTAATAAGCTAAAAGGGGGAAATGGAATAATAAAAATAATAAGAAATCCAATAAAATACAAGAATTAGGAGAAAAGGAATATAAAACACATGGGATAAATAAATAAAAAGTATACGATGATATATATAAATTAAAATACCAGCTAATGTATTTATATAAATTAAGTAAATGGTCAATAAAATGCAAGGATTGTGAGATTTGATTTAAAGCCAAAACAACCATCTATATGCTGCTTACAAGGGCATACTTGAATATAAGCACACATAAATCTTGCAAGTAAAGAAGGAGTAAAGATGTACCTTTCAAACAATAGTCATATCTACACAAATACCAGACAAAGTAGACTTTAAGACAAAAAACATTACTAGAGATGAAGGAAATTTCACAATGCTGAAAGAATCAATACAACAGAAAAAGATAGAAATGCTTAATTTGAATGTGATCAATATCATAATTCCTATATATAGATATAGATAGATAACTAACAAAACTAAAAGCAGAAATATATAAATCTATAATCATAGTGGGATATTTTAACACATCTCTCAAAAGTAGATGGAAAAGGCAGACAAAAAAAATCAGTGAGGAGATATACAATCTGAACAGCATGATTAGCAAACCTGACCTAATTGACATCTATAGAACACTAAACCCAACAATGGCAGAATAAGCATTCTCTTCAGGTGCATACGGAACATCAGCCAAAATCAATGCCATTCTGGATCATACAGAATGGCAAGTCTCAATAAATTTCAAAGGACTGACATATAGTATATTCTCTGACTTCGGAGGAATTAAGCCAGAATCAATACCACAAAGATAAGGAGAAAATACCCAAATACCTGAAAATTAAGCAGTACCATTCTAATTAATCCATGGTCAATGAAGAAATTGCAATGGAAATTAGAAAACACTTTAAACTTAATCATGGTGAAAATATGACAAAATAATTGGCTGTATTTTCACAGTGTAGCAACAAAGAAGTGGGAAATTTCTTCTATAACTATTTGATAAGGGGTATCCAACAGCAATCATTTGAGTAACTCTTTTGTCACGTCATGACATGGCCCTCCAGTGTCCTCTTTACCACCGGAAACAGGGTCATATCATATACACACAAAAAGCATCTGGCCCAGAGGGACCATACATCTAAATGTAAAAGGCAAAAACAATAAAGCATTTAGAAGAAAATATATGAGAATATCTTCATCATCTCAGTGTAGGAAAATTTTTAAATAACAGGACTACAATAAGCATTAACTATAAAGAAATATATATTTTAATATACATTAAAATTAAGAATTCTTGTTCATCAAAAGACACCATTAAAGTACAAAACAGAAAGTAGAAATAGACCCACATATACGTAGTCAAATGATTTTGGAAAATATGCAAAGGTAATTCAATAGGGAAAGGAAAATGTTTTCAACAAATGGTACTGAAATAATTGAATAATCACATGGGGGAAAAATGATCCTCAATTTCTATCTCACACCCTACAAAAAAATTACTTCAGGGTGAATTATAGTTCTAAATATAAAAGCTGAAACCAAGTGCAGACGATGGTCTAGTTGTTGATCTGAGTGATAATTTCAGGGTAGGGCACAAGGCTAAACTTTTCAAAGCTGTACACTGCACTTTTCTCTATGTATGCTGAACTCCAGTAAAAGTATGCACATATAGTGTATGCACCATGTGCTTCAAGCCCCCACCCATGTGCCATGTTTGAGCGGTCTCTAATCCACACCCAATTCTACAAGGCTAGAAATAATCTCCCCCACCCAGAACTTTTGTAGTATTTATTTGCACCTTCCTTGTGGAGCATCATACTTTCTCCTTGTAGTAACATTACCAGAGTACAGATTTTATTTCCCCTATTGGATGGTAAGTATCCATCAATGAGTATAACATCGCGTTTTGGCCATAGCAATTGCTCAGTAATCACATGTTGAAGGAGTGAACGGAATTTTGGTTTAGTTCTAAAATAAGCCTAAAATCTCAGTTTTTCTTGTGAAGCTGTCAAAGCATTGAAATATTTTCTTTGATTATATTAATTGGTGACCATGCACAGTGTGAATTAATTTCAGGCCTAAATTCTATTTAAAAATAGTTTCTTATACATTGTACATATTTATAAAATTTCAATAAAGCAATATGACTGGTAAACTTTAACAATTGAATATCAATATATTTAATTTAAAAATTAACGCTTATATTTAAACATGAAATGATTGTCTCTATAGGTATGTAAGAGATAATTGTATTATAGTCTAGCAGACAAAACATTTAGCACATCCCTGAACTACTACAGCTCACCCACATTAAATTGTGATTATTTGTTACATGTCCACTTCCCTTACTAGAGTTGGAGCCCCCTGAGGGCAGGGACCATCTTGCCCATTTTTGCATGTCCAATACCAACTCCAAATCTTTACCCTGCATGCTCACATGGTAAAGGTAGTCACAAACTATATATAAAATCACAATTTGATAAATAAAATGACTGAATGAATGGTTTGAAATCAAGAGTTTTCCTTTCAAGCCCAGTCCCGCTTTAAGCTCTTGGATGGCCCTACAAAGTAAGAAGCTATTCCTTTCCTTCCTTCCTCATCCCTTCCCTCTCTAATCCATCTATAACAATAGTAACAATAACCAGAATATTGCTATGTGAGTCGTAGGTAAATTCTAGGCTTTCATGCCCTTTAATACTTACCAATGTACATTCTCTTCTTAGAACACATTTTTCACACTGCCGTGTTCCAAAACAAAAGTGACATCTCTTTTGGGAAAAGTTTTGTCTTTGAACCCCTCAGTGTCCTGATATGTTTATACATAAATACTCGTGATCACCTGGAGTTAAAAGGTCCGGGTAAGTGACATGCCCATTATACACCCTGCCCTTTTAACTATTAATCTGAGTATATCAGGGACGGCAGATATGTTCTTTCTCAAATGCAGCTCCAGCTGAACGATAGTGATATCTTGGAGTTCTGTACTGAGAAGGATTCTTAGCTGACATTCAGGCTCACAAGGACAGATGCTATAGTCAATCAGAAAGGGAGGATGGACGAGTGGTGCAATGCTATCCATTTACCATCTCTTTCCCATGCTCTGTAATTATCTAATCCCCAAATGAAACTGGAATAGTTATTCATTCATCCAAGATATATTTATTGAGCACTGACTCTGCTGGGCCCAGAAAAGCCAATATGATTAGAGAACCAGCTAAGTGCTCTAGGTTAGGGTATTTTGAACAAGCTATTCTTGTATGTATATGATTCATTGAGTCATTTTAACATTTCATTGTACATGCCTTTGTTAAAAAATACTATTGGCTTTTGAAGTTGATGCCATTTTATATATATAAAATATTCCTGTTAATTGCAAAGAGATAGATGTTACTGTTACTATACCCAATTTATAAATAGGAACCGGAGGCATAATGGAGCATAATAGAGCAAAATGGAGAACTGAATTTGGGTTTCCTCTCATCAAAGGAATGTTAGATAAGGAAGATTTCCTGGTGATCAGTCTAGTTTGTTCTACAATGTTATCCTGTTTTTTTATGACTTCCCAAGAGAAGCCCCTTTCATGAACTTTAAGTTATTCACTGTGTGCTTGGACTTTGATAAATGTGAAAAGGTCAGCACCCAAATACTAGCAGATAGTAGTAAACTTAAATAAAATCAGGAAGCTAGCACTATGATTGTAATTCTCTTTTAGAAACGCAAAGTGTAAATAGTTGTATTTTCTCCTTCCTTCCCTTTCAAGTCGAGTATGCTCTTTTACGCAGGTGCCCGAATGGCATACAAATGAAAAAGAAGGGGGGAAAAAGTATATATACACCTGCAACCTCTGCTGCCAGTTACCCTGGGTATCTCTTAAATCTCCTAAATTGGAAAAAAGGAGTATGTGTATGTATATGTGTGTCCAATATGAAGTAAAGAGAGGAAGGAAACACACAGAAATCCCACAAGAACGCAGCTCGGTGACTCTATTCTTTTTTCTTTGCATAGCAGGCAAAGGACACTAGGAATGGCCAGAGAACAAAAACCTTTGGTTCCCAGCAGCCATCCGTCAGATCTGCTGTGGAGAGAGAGTAAACCCTAAGATCTGGGTAACTGATTGTGAAAACTTGGTATATTGAACCAGTCTGAGAGTTATTTACTGCTCCCTGAAGCCAGATTTTTCATTTTCTAATGCTTTCATCCATGCAACTTCCCATGAAAAGAAGTAACAAGAAACTATTTCCTGGGAGATGTCAGGCTCTCAGGAGTGAATACTTGGATATGTAAAAGCTAGTCCCACATCCCTAAGACAAAATAACATCTCTGCTCTCATATACATTTTACCATTTTGACCTGTGAATTTCAGGATTCTAAATATTTTTTAGGTCTTTTTCTCAGATTTACTCCTTTCAATTGAAAATCTTTTTCTCCAAGTTGATATTGCCAAATTCTTTCCTGGTAAAACTTTACCCACTAAGTGTTTTTCTCTCTTTTTTTATTATTTAAAGACTTGGTTAACTCTTGAAATTACTGCTCTACCAAACATTTGCGAACGCAATTAATTCATTTTCTTGATCTCATAGGTGTGATATCACACGTACAGATTATACTATACAGACCTGTTTCCTGGCAGGGAGCACCATGTGTTTAGCTCAGCAGTCCATTACATCACACACACACATTATTCATCAGCACTAATGGACAGCCCCTCTCATTAACTGGAAAATCAAATCCCCTTGTGTATAAATAAATCACACCCCCAGCTATAGAAAGGCACTTATTTTTTTATCTTTAAATTTGTATTTTAGTGCTTGTTTAATAAATGCAATCGGACTGTGCTATAATATCTTTTACTGTAGCAAAGATTTGGGTATGCTGGGAAAAGCCCATGTACAGAAGACTGCATGCTTAAAGTAAAAGCCCAAACGAGTAGTGGTAGAACTATTATCCTTATCTTTCACTTGGTCACTAACGTCCCATGCCACCCATGGTTCAAGTGGATATATATCTTACAGGCTGAGAGTAATGCAAGTAGGGCAAACTTTTGGCTGACTTTCAGGGGAAAAGGCTTCGTGTCTGTCTGCAATGAGTAAGCTATCATCAGTCAGTGTTCCAATTTCCTCAGCTGTAAAATGGGATAATAGGGCCTACCTCATCAGACTGCTGTGAAAATTAAATGAATAGGCATGAGAGCTTGCCACTGGGCCTGCCAAGGAGGACCGGGGTAGAGAAAGAGAGTGAAATGATCCCCCAATTAATTGAAGCCATTTACATCACAGGAATGAAGCCCTACTGTGTGTTAGTCACTCCACCAGGAACTTTTCTTACCGTATCTCAATTAATCCTCAGAATTCTGGCAGGCAGTTGGCATTATTCCCATTGAACAGGAAACTATATTACTTACTTTTTGGAGGAACCTGGCTCAGAGAGGTTAAGCAGCTTTCTCAAGGCCACACAGATTGTGGGGCAAGGATTCTGTGTGATTAAGGTGTATGCTCTTTGCCCAATCAAGAAAGCTGAACAACAAATGCAGGAGAACTTTCTGTCCCAGAGAAATATCCAAAGTTCCATAAATTGTCATGATGTTTTGCTTTGGTGTCTTTTTTTTTTTTCTTTTTTTCGGTTGTTAATTTATTTGTTTATTTATTTATTTATTTTAGCTTCTCGGGGGATTGTTGAAGATAATTGTTATATAAAACTGGAAAGTATTTTAGAAGCACTTAATCAAATACAGATAGATTTGATGGAAACTAGAATGTTAAACATCTTTAGCATCAAATAAACCAAAGTCAGAGGAACCTTTGGAAACTTGCAAGCTATCACAGATGAAACTTGTCCTGCTTGAAACATGGGGAAAAAGAAATCCAGTCAAATTCCTCTATTTGTCAACATTTCCTGGTAAAACTGGCAGAAGGTCTAACCTCAATTAAAAAAAAAAAAAAGATTAGATTTGGAACACAGTAACTACAAAGAACAAGGATGCTTTTAGCCATACTTGTACAGAAATTTTTAAAATGTTTACTTATAATGTGATTAGTGTTTGAAAAGATTTATCTAGTATAAAAATAGTTTTAAAGTTGTAAAAAAAAAAAAACGTTTTAAATAAATAAGAGGCTCTGAGCACCATCTAGCATTTATAATATTGTTGAGTACTGACTGAAGTATCATTTCGTAATGCTTCTACAATTTCTTGAGTAAACTAGTGCCCTTGTAAGTCTACATAAACAGTTGCCACATTGCAAACAATGTGTCTTCTTGGCTCTAAACAAAGAGGAATACCTTGAAATAGGGATTCGTATTAGCGTTTCTTCAACCAACAGTAAAAATTCACTATGACACTCTTCTTTAATATATTTTTGCACAATCTACTTTACATTTAGAACCAAGAAAATAGTGTAAGGATTTCTGCGGGGGAAGGGGCATCACATTTTATTGTTAAGTCTCAGAGATTTCTCCTTACATGCCCTGCTACTCTTCCTGTATAGACACATTAATAGAATATTAAAAATTAAGTCAACTGAAAATATATAGAGGACGTCAATATTTTATATTTTTATCTCAAACTCAAAAGAGCCATATTGATTTTTATGTTTTTGTATCTTGTTACCGCTCAGAATACCTATGATTCTAAAATGCTGGCATTCCAGAACATACCCATTAGGATAGTTGTTACATATTTAATTTCATGCTCCACTCGGCATAAAGCAGTTGTGGGACTACAGACCAAACCAAAGTAAGTGGCTTCTTAGATAATTCCCTGCTTAATTGAAAGCAGGTAGCTTTTTAAAAGTAATAATTGGCTTTGTTTCAAATGATTGTACGGTTATCTCCTTTTTTAATACATGGTGAGGGGATAACTTTCTATTTGGTCCAAGCACAATGTTGAGGGTCTCCCACTGAGCCTGAAGGACATAAATGTGGCCTAGTGCTAGTAGCAAACGCATGGGAGCACTCTAAGGGGGTATGCGTATGTGGGGACACAGGGCAACGCGGGGACAATACCATGGTTATTGAGTTAGAATATAGATACATATTTTTATGTATAATAAATATATAATTATAGATATCATTAATACATACAATTGATTGGATATAATTTCTCTAATTCTTCTTTACTCTTTGCTTGATCTAGTGTTAGCAAGGGTCTATTATGAGATAGGTAGCCTAAATTAATATCTAAACAGTGTTCCTCATTACGGTATAAAAACTGACCATCACGGAGTGGACATCACCATCCCAGACTCCTCAGGACTGGGGGAAGAGCTATGGACTAGAGTGGACTTAATGGTATTCTGTTGTAGACATATTGTGATTCAAGCAATGGAAGAAATCATAACAGTGAGGTGGAGCCAGTGGCCACTGGACGCTTTCGGGGCAGGGAGGGGAAGGGCAGTTGTAATACAGGGGCTTTTTCGGGACTTGGGAATTATCCTGAGTGACAATGCAATGACAGATATAGGCCATTTTACATCAGCATATACCATGCAGAACTGTGTGGGAAAGAGTGGGGTCTACAATGTGAACTATGGTCCATGCTTAGTGGCAAAGCCCCAGGATGTGTATATCCATTGCAGGTGATGTGCCACACTAATGAAAGATGTTTATGTGGGAGGTTGTGGGAGGTGTGGGAGGAGGGGAACATGGGAATCCCTGTGGTTTTTGTCTAACATTTATGTAATCTAAGCATCTTTTGAAATATATATATATATATA
>JAQZBX010065755.1:0-16241 GCA_029593785.1 Cabassous unicinctus
AGTCAGAGGAAGAGATCAAGCCAGTAGTGTTTCTATACAGTAGCAATGAACAGTCAGAGGAAGAGATCAAGCCAGTAGTGTTTCTATACACTAGCAATGAGTGAGCAGTCAGAGGAAGAGATCAAGCCAGTAGTGTTTCTACACACTAGCAATGAGTGAGCAGTCAGAGGAAGAGATCAAGCCAGTAGTGTTTCTATACACTAGCAATGAGTGAGGAGTTAGAGGAAGAGATCAAGAAAGACGTTCCATTTACAACAGCATCTAAAAGAATAAAATATCTAGGAAAAAATCTAAGCAAGAATGTAAAGGACTTGTAAACAGAAAACTAGGAAACATTGCTTAAAGGAATCAAAAAAGACCTAAATAAACGGAATGACATTCCATGTTCACGGATTGGAAAACTACATATTGATAAGATGTCAGTTCTACCTAAAGCGATACACATATTCAATATGATCCCAATAAAAATACCAACAGCTTTATTTGCAGAAATGGAAAAACCAATCATCAAATTTATATGGAAGGTAAAAGGGCCCCAAATTGCAAAAGCCATCTTGAAAAAGAAGAACGAAATTGGAGAACCCACACTTGCCAATCTTAAAACTTATTACAAACAACAGTGATTGAATCACCACGATACTGGCCCAAGGACAGACATAGAGACCAACGGAATTGAAATGAAAGTTCAGAAATCAATCCTCACATATCTGGCCAATGGATTTTTGACAAGTGGATAAAGACCACTCAACTGAGAAAGAGTAATCTCTTCAACAAATGATGTTGAGAAAACTGGACCTCCATATGCAAAATGAGAAAAAAAATAGGTGGGCCTCTATATCACACCATATACAAAAATCAACTCCAAATGGATCAAACACCTAAATATAAGGACAAGGATTATAAAACTCATAGAAGAAATTGTAGGGAAGCATCTTCAGGATCTTGTGTTAGGCAATGTTTTCTTAGACTTTACACTCAAAGTACAAGCAACAAAAGAAAAATAGATAAATGGGACCTCATCAAAACTTTAAAATTTTGTATACATCAAAGGATTTTGTCACAAAAGTGAAAAGACAACCTACTCAATGGGAAAAAATATTTGGAAAGCACATATCTGATAATGGCTTATTATCAAGAATATATAAAGAAATCTTATAACTCAGCAACAAAAAGATAAACAATCCAATTGAAAAATGGGTAAAAGACTTGAATAGACATTTCTCCAAAGAAGATATAAAAATGGCCAAAAAGCACATGGAAAGATGTGCAATATCATTAGCCATTAGGAAAATGCAAATCTAAACCACAATGAGATACCCATTTCACACCCACTAGAATGGCTACTATAAAAAACAAAACAAAACTGGAAAGTTACAAATGTTGGAGAGGATGTGGAGAAATAGGAACACTCATTCATTGTTGGTCAGAATGTAAAATGGTACAGCTGCTGTGGAAGACAGTTTGGCAGTTCCTCAGAAAGCTGACTACTGTATAGCATTACCATATGACCCAGCAATCCCACTTTTAGGAATATATCCAAAAGTATTGAAAGCAGGGCTTCGAACACATATTTGCGTATCGATATTCATAGCAGCATTATTTGCAGTTGCCAAAAGACGGAATCGTCCCAAGTGTCCATCAACTGATGAATGGATAAACAAGCTGTGGTGTATATACAACAGAATATCATTCATGTGTAAGAGGGAATGGAACTCTGATACAGGAGACGACAAGGATGAACGTCAAGGGTAACATACCGAGTGGAAAAAGCCGGACACGACAGCACAAATACGGTATGATTTCACTGACAGGAAGTATTAGAAAGAGCAAATTCATAGAGGCAGAATCTGGAATCTAAGTTGCTGGGGTTGCAGTGAGGCTGGGAATAGGAAGTTAAGGCTCACTTTGCACGGGGATTCTATGGGCTGCTGGAGAAGTTTGGGAATGGCTGGTAGTGCAGGTAGCACAGCATTGTGAATGTAATTAAGACACCCAACTACAGATTTGAATGTGGTTAAAGGGGGACATTTTAGGTTGTATGTATGTTGCTGGAATAAAAATTCTTTAAGACGTCCCTGGGAGTGTACACACAAATAGTGAGCCCTAAGGTAAGCCATGGGCTGTGGTTGACAGTGCAATTGTGAAAATGTGCCACACTAATGCAAGGTGTTTTTCTTTTCTTTTCTTTTCTTTTTTCAGTATTTTATTTTATTTTATTTATTTATTTTTTATTGTGGGTAAAAATCAAATTTTTCACAATACACACCAATATTTGTAAAATGATATATAAATATATATGCATATATGTGCATTTGCTTACATAAATGTTATTTTTTAAAATATATTTTAAAAGATGCTTAGATTACACAAATGCCACACAAAAACCACAGGGATTCCCATGTCCCCCACTTCCCACATCTCCCATAACATCCCACATAAACATCTTTCATTAGTGTGGCACATCACCTGCAATGGGTATACACATCCTGGGGCTTTGCTACTAAGCATGGACCACAGTTCACATCGTGGACCACACTCTCTCCAACACAGTTCTGCATGGTATATGCTGATGTAACATGGCCTATATCTGTGGCTGCAACGTCACTCAGGGCAACCCCCAAGTCCTGAAAAAGCCCCTGTATTACAATTGCCTTTCCCCTCCCTGCCCCAAAAGCATCTAGTGGTCACTGGCTCCATCTCACTGTTATAATTTCTTCCATTGTTTGAATCTAATGCAAGGTGTTAATGACGGGATGCTATATAGGAACCCTCTACTCCTGTACTTTATGCATGATCTCTCTGTTAACCAACTTCTCGAATATTAAAAAAAGTGACATATGATTATCCACCTATCAGAATGGCTAAAATAGAAAACAGTGGCGACCCCAGTCCTGGTGAGGATAGAGAGAGATAGGATCACTATTACAGTGTTGGTGAGCGTGTAAAATGGTACGACCACTGTCAAAAACAGTTTGGTAGTTTCTTTACAAAACCTAAACATACACTTATCATATGACCCAGCAATTGCACCTCTGGACATTTGTGTGAATAAATGAAAATTTATGTCCACAAAAGCCTGAACATGAATGTTTATATCAGCTTTATTCATAATAGCCAAAAATGGAAAGCAATGCAGTTTCCTCTATTAACTGAACGGCTAGACTGACTGCGGCATGTCCATGCCGCGGGATACCACCCAGCAAGGAAAAGGAATGCACTCCTGACACACGCCACTGCCAGGATGAGTCTCCAGAAGATTATGCTGAGTCAAAAAGCCAATCCCCAAAGCTTACATATGGTGTTATCACATATATATATAACATTATTAAAATGACAAACTGTAGAAATGGACAAGTGGTTGCCAGAGGTTAAAGATGAAATGGGTGTAGCTATAAAAGGGCAGCAGGAGGGACCCATGTGGTGCTGGAATGTTCTGCAGCCTCTTTGAATCAATGTCAGTGTCCTGGTGGTGATATTATATTCTAGTTTTTCAAGATGTTTCTATTGGAGGAACTGAGTAAAGGGTACATGGCATCTCTCTGGATTATTTCTTATAATTGTATGTGATTCTACAATAATCTCAAAATAAAAATTTTAACTGAAAAAAGAAAAAAATGAAAACAAAATATATCTTAAGAAACCATTTATTAAAATAAAAATTTTTAAAGAAGAGCATTAGCCTCTCATACAACATTGGGGATATTACAAACTGGTTCAAACTTTCTGAAAGACAACTCATAAATACACATCAGAAGCTTTAGAAATATTCATATCCTGTAGAAAACTTCTACTTAAGGCTTTATGAATATTATCTAACGTTTTTCAAATATGATTGTAGACATATTTTCAGCAGAAGATGCTTCATAAAGTCTACTGCTCAGAAGTGCTGCAATATTCTTAAATTGCATAAAATTTTTACAGAAGCATATTTGGCAGTTAAGAGTGATATGAAACTACAACTGTAGAGATACAGAATTGCATTTATGATGTAGTTTTCAGTGAAGAAATTGCATTCAGTGAACCAATTTCTGAATAATCTTTCCAAATCTCAGTCTGAGGTTGAAAAGGCATCTGCTCCTGCCTTGAGTTTTCTTTTTCTTTAAAAAAAATTTTTTTCCAGACTCATTCCAGTTCAGAGCAGGTCAAGCAGAGCCTGCAGTCACATTGTTGTTACAGAATTTTCCTTAAAGGGAAAACACGGATAACTGAGGTCATGGGAGAGGCCCTGGGATATGACAGTGAGGGAAGCAGAGAAGAGTCTGGGAGGAGCTAATGGGCCTTCCTATTGGCACTTATCATCAAGGTAGGGCTGGGATGAGCAGGCGGCTTTCCCGGTCCCAGGATCCTCCTTGCTGTTCTCGCCTAACATTTTAACAGGACAAGACAACGGGGGTTTTGTTTCACCAGTTAAAACTCCTGCATCGCCGTATACAGCATGCAGTGCCTCTGACGAGCCAGGGGCCAAAAGGGGCGAAGTTACCTCATCTCTCAGTCCTGGTGCCTGTACCAGGATGCGTTCCCACAAGGCCCCAAATTAGGGCCCCCTCCACGGGGTTGGTCCACACGTTTTCCTTTCACTGATGAGGCTTTGTGAAACCTGCACCTAAAACAACCGATGGTGACAGGCAATGCCTCCCCATGTCCACTGTCTCATTGCTGGGTGCTCTGAGCAAGTCTTCACCCTGCCTCCCCATTGCCAGGGGAAGTCATCCCTAAGGCTCTACGTCCCTCACGGCGAGGACCGGTGACAGGAGAGCTGCCCAGCTGGTCTGGTCGTCTTTATGTCAGACATGACGCACGATTTGTGTCCAGGGGAGGGAAGACCAGGAACCTGGATTTCTCTTCCGGCCCCCTCTGGCCTGGGTTTACGGAGGGGAAGCTTACTGGCAGATCCAGAGAGGGCTTAAAACAGCTTCCAACACCTGCTCATCCTTCCACGGCAACCAGAGTGGTTACAACTGGAAAACTTAAATTACTCTCTTCTGTAGTTGCTAGAATGTGTGCTTTTGTGAAGACTGCTATATATTAATTTTCCCCAAGCACCAAATTAATCCAAATAGAATGGAGGAGGATGTTTTCTGAAAAAGATATCATATGTAAACTAAGAACTGCGGTGTAACCAATGATTCCAAAAAGAAACGTGCTTACTAATTGACTTAGATTTGAGCTGAGCCCTCCCTGGTATACCAGTTCTCTGCACCAGCAGCAGGAGGTCAGTTAAGAAATCAGTTATAGTTAACAATAGTATAGTAATATTTCTGTAGCAAAAGCAAAGAAAGTACTATATCAGTGCTAAAGGGTTTAGTTTTATGAGATATGAATATGATTAAGCATTTTTTTCTTCTTCATTTTCTTCAATAACCAACTTGTGTCCATCTGCGTATCTTTTTAACTGCTGGAGGAACAGGAGAGCTTGTTTCTAGGATTACACGGGATAAAAGTGCCTGGAGAGAAGTTTTTGGAGTAGTGCTCCCATAACTTGTTAAGCTGCCTTTTGTCTGTTATTTTATCTTCGGAATTTAGAATAAAGTTTACTTAAAAAAAAAAAAAAAAGAAATCAGATAAAAATTCTCCCCTTCGGGAACCTGCATCCTAGCGGTGAGAGTCAGATAAAAAACACAGAAGTGAAATGTGTTATGGCTGATAGTGAAAACTTCTGACAGAGAAATAAAGCAGTGGAAGGAGAAAGGATGTGTTTGGGGGACAAGAAATCTCCCCTGAAAGGCTGGCTTATGCGTAAGACTAGAAGGAGGTACAATGGTTCCGTATGTGAAAAGCCCTGGGAAAACCACGCAGGCAGAAGGAGCAGTGAATGCCAAGGCCTACGGGCAGGCTAGCTCCTGGAGCTTTCTGTGGACAGCAAGGAGGACAGTGTGGGAGAAACAGAGCAAACCAGGAGAACAGTCCAAGAGAAACATGAGTGTCTGGGTGAAGGGCAGCTTCTACAGGACTCAAGTCATTGTAGGAAACCTTCTACTTTGATGAGCCTGAGTAAATGATAACTTGCATTGATAAAGAAAATAGTGGAGAGGCTTAAATTACTCTCTTCTTTAGTTGTTAAGATGTGTGCTTTTAATATTTTATTTATAATATATTCAAATAATTTTAAATTATATTAATATATTGATGTATTTGAACACATTGATAATAGATTCAAACATGTTTGTAAATAATATATGCAAATGAGTGTTTAGAAAGAAATGAAGACTTTTCCGCTTGAGTGCATCGCCACAGTTCTGTGGTATCTACAGTTACAGTGTGTGCTGGGATAAACACATTCTGCTGAGACTGGTTCTAGAAGAACAATATAGGCTCTGAGGATCTCGTTTGAGAAAGAGTGATGTGATGGAAGGGACACAAGGCCCAGTGAGGAGTCCCGAGACCCAGCCACACAGCTTGACCTGGGAGCCTGCAGCCAGCATCTGACTGCAGTGGGACCTTAGGAAAACCATCCTGAGGCTGCATGTATGGAGAAGACCCCAGGGCCTGGTATCCACTGAGATTCTCCAGCTCCTACCCAAAGCTTTGGGAAGCTCCAGAATCCAAGAGAAGATGCAGGTGAGAAGAAATATCTGTATTATCTATTCTTTGACCTTTACCCACTTTCTCCTTGAATACCCTTGGCACCTCTTTTCCTTATGGTGCCAGCCGTTGCCTGAGAGACGCGATGTCTTTTCCGTCTGCTTGGCCCTTGCTGTAGCTGCCCCAGTGCCAAGGAGAGCAAGCTGGCTTTGCTTGTCGCACTGGAGAACGGGTAGGAGCGTTCAGGAGACAAGGCTGGGGCACCACAAACGTCTGAGGGGACAACAGTAGGACCCCAAATGCCCAAACTCCCTTAAGCACCTCGCTCTATGCCTTTCTCTCTTCCTCTGTTTCTTAAGCTCCCGAGAATAAACAATGCTGAATTCTCAAGTAAGGAAGGGAAGGCTCTTTAATGTTTGGGCTCCCATGGGGCAACTTCCCCAAAAGCAAAATAAAAACACAATTCTTGGAATGAAAGAAAATGGAATTTCATTCAAATTCTCTGAAAGCCACATCTTAAAACCAGTACATATTAGGTCATAAGAAAAGAAAACAGAAAACTAGAAAAATGGAGTGGAATCCACATCTGCTGGGATGGATGGTAACCAGGCTCAGTGTTCTACTGTACTTGATTAAAATGTGTCACTCAGAAGGGGACATCACAGTGAGAAAAGGCAACCAAGAGACTCACTTCTGACATGTTTCAGTTTCCAATAAGATGATCCCTTGTCAAAAGGTATTATCCAGGGAAGAACTCAACCTACTGTGGGGATGTATATCTCAAGAGCATTAATCTGGTACTTGGACATATCTTTGCCACAGAATTGAATCCACTGATGGCATTATCAATCTACTCTACTGAATGTAACAAAGCAGGATAAGTACTGAAAGATACTGAGAAATCTCAAGTGACCACAGGGTGGGCAACAGCTGGTGCTTCAGATAGTTCAGGACTGAGCAGCGGGGCCCCTCCCACTCTCTAGTTCACACTGTACCCTGCTTCCCTCTGCGTGCTCATTGTAAAGTCGTTTGTGTTGTGATTTTACGTATGACTCTCACTTATGTCTTTAGAGCTGGTCCATTGTTCTTGGGGCAACCAGTGATTATGAGCCTGGGGGGCATCGGGCCTGACCTACTCGCTTGTCAATACTCAGCAAAGCCCCAAGGCTGACCCATGGCGGCCTCTTCTCTGTTACTTCTTAGATATCTTTGATTTCAGAACTAGATATATATAGAAAATAAAATAAGGTGGCTCCACGTACTTTTCCCTAATGCATTCACTGATTTTATAGTGTAAGGAATGTACAAAGACAGACAATCAGTGAAATGATGAAGCAATGTGGCTCTGCATCTTGGGTGAGGATATTTTAGTCTTTACACAAATTGCTGTGACTCTGTGGATATACTCGTTATAGAAGCATGTCCTAGGACACACATATTGAAAAGAGTAAGGAAATGTACTGGTTGTAGCAGATATTTCTGGCTGAAATTGGGTAAGCCCCAGTTTTTATCCTCATTTAAACCTGCTCTTAGAAAACTGTGTTTTCAATTGCATTCCAAAAGTCTGTAAAATGTGTTTTGAACTGAAAGAGACTTCTGAGTAGTGGAGCAAGTACTGCAACTGAGAAAGTAGGGACAAGTGCTTTCAATAATGGCAAACTGAGTAACTGAGAAAAGCCGTCCCCCTGAGGATGGTTAAAAGAACTAAACAAATGATTGAAAATAGATTCAAATCTGTGATTAAATTACTGAAAAAAATTGAAGAATTTCCAGGACTGGAAGCAAAGAAAGGAGCTTGGCATATGGCACCACATTTCCACTGGGAGGTTTTACAACCTCCCAGAATTATTGGGACAAGAGTTGGAATGTAGCTCCTGGCAAGTGTAGGGGCCCTGGGAAAATCCCAAGAACATTGGGTTGCCATTTTGAAGTGTTGCAATCCAAGAGTGAAAGTGAAAAAGGAAAGCCGGCCCTCCCTCAGGTGGCAGGCCAATCTTCAGTCAACCTCAGATTGAAGTCATTTAGATTTGCTGGAAATTTCGGTCTCTGAAATAGAACAAGAGGATTGGTGGTTGGTGGTGCCTAAGCTGCCCCGCTCAGGGTAACACGATTCGAGGGCATGATCTCTTGCTTTGCCATTTCTGAGATACGATGTTTGACACATGGCATCGCAGGTATTCAGATGCAGGTGGGGACACTATAACGTCTAGGTAACTAGAAGCGAGTGTGCACGCCCACCAAAGGACACATGCGATATGTTCAGAGCAGCTTTACTTACCACCGTCTAAAGGTGAGAGCAACTTCAATGTCCACCAACAGAGAAACAACTTATAATAAAATAATTTGAAAAATAGCACAACTGGAGAAAGGGAGAGAGGGAGAACGCAGGCGAGTCTCCTCATAAACGTGCTAATCAGACCCCCTGCTGGTACTTACCAGAGCAAAGACAGAGACGTGCTCTTAGGGACAGGATGTTTTCAGCAGGACACACCTGGTCTGTCTGTTGTTACGGTAAACCTGGAGCTGCGGGAGTTAAGGCATAGGAAACGTCACGCCAGCTGCCCGCTCCGAGCTGTTGAAGAATAAAAGGGAGGCGCTCTCTCTGAGTACCTGACGCCCCCCACTCGTCATCCCTCACTTGGAGACCTTCCGCATTAAGTCCAACGCTGCGAGGAAGACCCTGGGGAGGTGCACTGGTGGTCTCGGCCTCCTCCACGCTGTCCTGGGTTTTGTGGTTTCCTGTACCTCTGAATAATGGCAAAGTTTGATTGTGCGTGAGATCTCTGATTCTATGAGACTGATCTGATAGCACACCATTTGTATTATCCTGCTGTTTCCTTGAATTGATATAATCTGTGCAGTTGTGGGAAATAGCTTTGAATTTGGGTAGAGCAGGGGAAAGGAGAGGGCATAAGTTGGGGTAATAGTATACATCCCCGCGAGCTGCTCCAGGCATGGAATAAAAGATGGCTCTCTCTCTCTTTTTTTTCAGCTTTTTTTTCTTTTCTTTTTTTCAGGAATTGAATCCTGGACCTCCTATATGGTAGACGGGAGCCCAATCACTTGAGCCACACCTGCTTCCCCATGCTTATTTTTTAATAGCCACTTTTATTTCATCATAGAAGTGAAATAGTCCTTAATTCACAAAATAAAATTATAATTGCCCTTAAAATCAACAGAACATACTTAACAACATTTTTGTTTGGTAAATATTTATTAGCAAATATCTCCTTTGTTTCCTTTACACAGAGCATAATGTTGAACCCTGTGCTTTTGTTTATAATTTTACTTTTAATTTCACTGCTCTCCTTATGTGCCACTTTTTTAAAAAAGGTAAAAGCCCTGCTTATTTTTTTTAAAAGGTTTATTTTATTTATTTCTCCCACCCCACCCCACCCCATCCTTGTTGTTTTGCACTCACTGCTCTCTGTGTGTTCCTCTGTGTCCACTTTTTGTCTTCTCATTAGGCGGCACTGGGAACCAATCCAGGGACCTTCCGGAGTGGGAAAGAGGCACTCAATCTCTTGCCACCTCAGCTCCCTGGTCTGCTGTGTCTCTTATTGTTTCTCCTCTGTGTCTCTTTCAGTTGCATCATCTCGCTGCCTCCAGCTCTCCACGCAGGCCAGTACTCCATGTGGGCCAGCACTCCTGCGAGTGCCAGCTTTCCTGCTCAGGCCAGAACTCCACATGGGCCAGAGGCCAGCTTGCCTTTCACCAGGAGGCCCCAGGAATTGAACCCTGGACCTCCTATATGGTAGACGGGAGCCCAATCACTTGAGCCACACCCATTTCCCCCTGGTTATTTTTTAATAGCCACTTTTATTTCATCATAGAAGTGAAATAGTTCTTAATTCACTTACTCCAGGAAGAAAATATTTTTCTCTCCAAGGAATGTGTGTGTGTGAATACATATGTAATGTAGAGAAGTTACCATCTTCTAGCCTACAGTATTAAGTATGGATTTAAGCCAGCCTGCCTGTATTCAATTCAAATTCCAGAACTAACCCTTTTTAGGTGACTGACGCTGACCAAATTATATAATCTCTAGTCCTTAAATTTCACATTAATAAAATGGTCTTTAACAATAACAACTACCCAATGGAGTTGCTCTGAGTATTAAACACCCCAATATATTTAAAGCAAGTAGACGAGATCGGGCGCATTCAGGGTGGTATGGCCATAGACATATAAATTGTATTTGGCTATTTTATTGGCTTCATTTTTGAAGAAGCTTTGGATCACAGAAGGGTTGCAACTGGGGCAGGGGAGGATCATTGATGTGTGGTGTCAGTGATGGGGGATACATGGGAGGAAGTTCACCTGGACATACGTATAAGGTACATAAAAGTGTTCAAATGTTCATGGGGCATTGTCACAGTGGGTGGGGATTCACACAATAACTGAGAGAGTATTGAATTCCCATCCTGGAGAGCTCTGTCACATTCTCTAATGGAGCAGCAACTGTCCCCCAAGTGCAGGGGCAGTGACTAGCGAAGGAGGATAGTCCATTGGTGGGCCCTTGATATTAATGACTATGCTTGTGAGCCTTTGCTCTTAAAATTGAAACATAGCCTGGTGTTGTGGGGTGCCTAAGAATTGCCTCCTGAGAGCCTCCTTATTGCTCAAATGTGGATTCTCTCTAAGCCAAACTCAGCATATAAATGCATTACCTTCCCCCCAGCATGGGGCATGAATCCCGGGGAAAAGCCTCCCTGGCACTGAGGGATTACTACCAGCACCAACCAGCAATGCAACTGGAAAAAGACCTTGAATAAAAGGGGGAAAAGGTAAAGACAAATGAGCTTATATGGCTAAGAGACTTCAAAGTGAGTCAGGAGGTCATTCCAGAGGTAATTCACATCTCAGCAGGAACTCATAGAATGCCAAAGTGGATACTACCTCAAATAGTGGGGCTCCTGAGGGCTCTGGAGACACCCAGGTCCTGTGGTCAAGGCAGATAGTTCCAGAGTTTGGTGCTTTGCCAGTGGGCCCTACTTTGGAGTTTGTGCTCTTGAGAGTGACAGAGTAGAACTCAGTTATGGTTTCCCTATACATGGCTCATCTGTCCCTTTTATTTGAACCTATTCTTGGTGATGGAGTTGGTAGGTGTACATCCAAGAGACTTGAATCTTTGGGCTGTCCATGTGCCAGCTGGGCCTTGAGCCTCAGCAGAGTTGTAACACTTACTCTTCAGTTCATTGGACTCACCTAGGACAACTAACAAGGAGGTGAGGATTGACAACCACCATACCAAGTAAACGAGAGAGCCTACAACTGCAAGCAAGAGAGCCCCATTCATTGGCTGTATGGGATCGAAGCTCCCTCTCATTTAGAGGTGGAGTAGACATCACCATCCCAGAATCCTCAGGATTGCAGAATGAACTATGGACTAGAGTGGACTTACTAGTTTTCTACTATAGACTTGTTGTGATTCTAGCAATGGAAGAAATGACAGCATTGATGTGGAGGCAGTGGCCACTGGAGGCTCTTGGAGCAGGGGGAGGGAAAGACAGGTGTAATGTAGGAGCTTTTTCAGGACTTGGGAATCGTTCTGAGTGGCATTGCAATGACAGGTATAGGCCATTATATATCTTTCCATAGCCTGCAGAATTGTGTGGGAGAGAGTGTAATCTACAATTTGAACTATAGCCCATGCTCAATGGCAATGCCCCAGGATGCGTTTATCAATTGCAATGAATGTGCCACACTAATGAAGGATGTTTTTTATGTGGGAGGGTGTGGGAGGTGTGAGGAGCAGGGCATATGGGAATCCCTATATTTTTTGTGTGACATTTGTGTAATCTATCTTAAAAATTTTTTTTTAAATTTAAAAAAATACATCATCAGAAGGTAAAAAAATAAAAATAAAGCAAGTGGAACATTGTAAATGATGTCAATCATATTTGGTGTTGGTGATTGTAATTCTGTCATCTTTCACAGCAACTTATAAGAAGTAAGTCTGTGCATGACGGTTACACTGTGATTCATTGTCTAACAGATTCACATAGCAGATTTTCATTAAACACACAATGAATAAAGGAGAGAATCTGTCTGAATTAATTCGTGTTGGGTCACATTTTTAACTCCATAGTCCCTGGGACAGATTAATTCGTCTGTGTATCTCCTCGGTGCCTGGACAAGAAGACCCAGATTTGTTAAGGAGAAGCTGGTTCTATCATCGTGCAAGAGGGGAGCTGTGACACAGTCTTCTCAGTCACCCACTCAGCCCAAACCTCTGACATAACAAAAAACTCACAGACTGAGCCTTTCCTTACACAGGCAGTGACTTTGAGGTGAATATAGGATTTCTGAAGCAAATCCAACTCAACAATAGTTTGTCAACCATTACATGACCTCACTGATATGACTTAAGCAACTTGAGTAGACTCAGCTAGAGTCTGGAAGAAGGTTATAAGGAGACAGAAAGGGAGCAGATGGTGGTGAGCTGACACTCAATATGGGCAAAACCTATTCTAAGGTGGAAGGAGCTGGTTGGGCAGTGGATGAGGGTGATGTTGGTGTCGGGATGTGATTGGGGTTGATGGTGCTGGAATGTGAGATGGAGCAGGGTGGGGGGGGGCCGGGTGGTTCTATCCATGGAACGGGGGGGGAGGACTGGAGGAAGGAACAGGTGAACTCTGGGGATTTGTGGGTCTGTGGTTAAAACTACAAGGGTGGGAATGTTCTTTTGGCAAATATGGCAGGGGAGGGTTACTAATGCAGGGCATTGGGGATGGGGGATACACAGGATAGAGCTCACCTGGAGTATGCTTCTATGGAATATGAACGTGTTCATCTTGTCATAGCGTGTTGTCTCAGTGGGTGGTGACCCACATAATAATCAAGAAAATATTAAACTTCCATCCTGAGGAGTCCTACTATGTTCTCAATTAGAGGAGCAAGAATCTCTCAAGAACATAGGCAGTGGCTAATAAAAGAAAACAGACCAGTATGTCAAGGCTGCAATATTAATGCATATGACTATGAACTTTATTCTTCAAAAACTGAAACTTTGTGGTTACCGTAGGTTCCGAGGGGAGGGGAAGGGAAGAATAGAACAGATAGAACATAGGGCATTTTTAGCGCATTGGAATTGTTCCACATGATCTTACAATGATGGACACAGGCCGTTATAAATTTTGTCAAAACCTATAAAAGTGTATGGTGCAAAATATAAACAATAATGTAAACCACTGACAATAGTAGCAATGCTTCAATATTTGTTCATTGATTGTAACAAATGTACCATACACACCTAAAATGTTATTAATAGGGGAGAGTAGAAGAGGGGGAAGGTGTTTTGTATATGGGAATCCCTATATTTTCTATGTGACTTTTCTGTAAACTAAAGCTTCTTTGAAAATAAAGTGAAAAAAAAAATAAGACACTTGGGGAACATAAAGAAGAAATTGTCACCATACATAAAAGATAACAGATCTTACAGTGATGAAACACAATGAAAAATTTTTATTTTTATTTATTTTTATTATTATTTTATTATTTTTACTTATTTATTTTTTGGATTTGTTTTTGGGGAGGCTTTGGATTGCAGAATGGTCTAAACTGTGGCCGAGAAGGATCACTGTTATGGGGTGTCAGTGAGGGGGGATGTGTAAGGAGAAGTGCACCTGGGGCATGCCTCTATGGAGTATTAATATGCTCATGTGGTCATGGCGTGTTGTCTCAGTGGATGAAGACCCACACAATAGGGAAGTGGGTGTGGCTCAATGGATGGAGCTCCCGTTTACCACATGGGAGGCCCTGGGTTCGCTTCCCGGGGCCTCCTTGTGAGGGCAGGCCAGCCTGCGTGGCACGGTGGGCTGATGCAGCAGGACCTCACAGCAAGGGGAAGATAAGCAGACATAGAAGAAACGCACAGCGAATGGACACAGCAAGCACAAGCAGCAAGGGGGGGATAAATAAATAAATAAATAAATCTTAAAAAAAAAAAAAGACCCACACAATAACTGACAGAATTTTGAGTTCCCATCCTGGGAAGTCCTGCTACATTCTCTAATAGAGCAGCAAGAATCCTCTGAGTACATGGGCAGTGCCTAGTGAAGGAGGAAAGACCAATATGCCAGGTCCTTGATATTGATAGTTGTACTTATGAACCTTGTTCTTGTGAAATTGAAACTTAGCTTAGTATTATATATTGCCTAAGAGTTACCTCCTGAAATTCTCCTTGTTGCTCAAATGTGGCCTCTCTGTAAGCCAAACTTAGCATATAAATGCACTATCTCTCCCCCACATGGGACATGACTCCCAGGGATGAGCCTCCCTGGCACTGGGGGATTATTACCAAGCCAACTAGCGATGCATTTGGAAAAAGATCTTGACCAAAAGGGGGAAACATTAAATGCAAATGTTTTTATGGCTAAGAGATTTTAAAGTGAGCCAGGAGGTCATTCCAGAGGTTATGTTTATGCATGTCTCAGGAGGATCTCATTGACTGCCAGAGTAAACAGTGTCTCAAGCAGCAGAGCTCCTGAGGGCTCTAGAGACATCTAGATATTATAGGCAGGGCAGACAAGCTCAGGAATTTGGCACACTGTCAGTGGGTCTTACTTTGGAATATAAGCTCCCCAATGTAACACAGTTAGACTCATTTATAATTTCCCTACACATGGCTTTTATGCTCCTTTTATTTGAACCTATAATTAGCATTATACTTGTAAAATATATGTCCCAGAGAATTAAATCTTCAGTCTGTTCATATGCCAGTTGAGCCCTGTATCTCAGCAGAGTGGCAACACCTACTCTCCAGTTCACTGGACTCGCCCAGGACAACTAACAAAAGGATGATGATGGACAATGCCCATCCCGAAAAAGAGAGTATCAACTGCAAGCAAGACAGTTCCACCCATCTGCCCCATGGGATCTATGTTCCCTCTCAATCTGAAGCAGAGTGGGCATCATCATCCCTAAATCCTCAAGATTGAGGAATGAACAAACCTAAGGGGGAATGCAACTATGGACTAAAGTAGGCTTATTATTATTCTAACAATGAAAGAACTTGTAGCATTGATATAAAGGCAGTGGTCACCAGAGGTTCTGAGGGGAGGGAGAGGGAAGATTAGGTGTAACATGGGGCAATTTTGGGACATTGCAATGACAGATACAGGCCATTATACATTTTGTCAAAACCTATAAAATTATGCGGTGTAAAGTGTAAACTAATGTAAACTATTGTCCATGGCTAGTAGCAATGTTTCAAAATGTGTAACAAATGTACCACACTAATGAAAGATGTTGTTAACAGGGAAATGTGTGTGAGGAGGAGGGGTGAGACATATGGGAATCCCCCTAGATTTTCTTTTTTTTTTTAAAGATTTATTTATTTACTTGATCCATTTTAAACACCCCCTTCCCCATTTTGCTGTTTTGTGTCCATCCGCTGGGCAATTCTCTGTGTCTGTTTCATCTCTTCTCATCCTCCTCCTCCAGTCTTCACCGGGATTCGATCCTGGAGACCTCCGATGTAGGAGAGAGGTGTTCTGCCATCTGCGCCACCTCGGTTCCTGGTTTTTTTTGGACTTTCGGAGCATCGCGTCTTGTCTCTCTCCTTTTACGTCATCATCTTGCTGCATGGCGGCTCCACGGCTCACCGGCACCCAGAGCCTGGCGGCTCACCGGCACACACAGCCTGGCAGCCCATGTGCCTTCTATATATATTTTTTTATTTTACCAGGAGGTCCCGGGGAGCGAACCCAGGTCCC
>JAQZBX010065756.1:0-16245 GCA_029593785.1 Cabassous unicinctus
AAAGTAAAACAATGTGAAGAAATCTCTCAACATGCCAGTACCATGCCCCAGCCATTGATCATTAGACCAATTTCATATATATTTCATTTATATTCTGTTGAAATTACTCCCATGAAACCCCCATCCCAGACACCCACCAGGAATGATCCTCTCCTGCCCCTGTTGTAACCCTTCTGTGATCTAAACCTTCCTTGAAGATAAAGCCTATATAATAACCAAAGGCAATTCATAGGAAAATGAAATAATGATAAGCTTAAATGCAATAGATAAAATAAAAGGAAACTCAGAAAAAAAACTAAAAATAAATTATAATTAAAGGATTGGGACATTCAAAAAAATGGGATAAAGCAAACAAATTTAAAAATTTTTCCTTTTATCACTGCATTATTGGGTGTCCAGTCTGTACTGTGGCACCTTCCCCCTCTCACTCCCCATTGTCTCCCAAATTTTCATTTAATTTTCAAAGAAGTTTTAGGTCACAGCAAAGTCATACACAGAATACTAGAGACTCCCATATATCCAACCAATTTGACTTTGGGAAAACTGGAATTGTGAGTGCTCCAACTTTGTTTTGCTTTTTCAAAATTGTTTTTACATATTTAGGGAAACTTGAAGTTCCACATGAATTTGAGAATCAAGTTTTCCATTTCTGCAAAAATGACTCTTGGAATTTTGATAAGGATTGCATTGAGTCTATAGTGCAGGTTGCATAATACTGACATCTTATTAATTCAAATATTTCTGTTCCATTAACATGCAATATCTTGCTACTTATTTATATGTTATTTAATGTATTTCATGAGTTCTTTCCCAGTTTTCATGTTCAAGTCTTTTATATCCTTGGTTAAATTTATTCCTAGATATATTATTCCATTTATGCCATTGTAAATGGAATTGTGTTCTTAATTTCCTGTTTTGATTACCAGTGTATAAGAAGAAAATTTTTTTGAGTGTATTGATCTTTTACACTGCTGCTTTGAACTCACTTAATTTCTCTAATATATTTCATTGAATTTTCTATATATATGATTCTGTCATCTGCAAATAAAGATAGCTTTATGTCTTCCTTTTCAATTTGTGGTCTTTTATTTCTTTTTCTTTTTTTTTCCTTGAGTGTTCTGGCAAGAACTTCTAGTACAATATTGAATGGCAGTGGTTAAAGTTGGCATCCTTGATCTAGTCGCAATCTTAGGAGGACCACTTTCAGCATTTCACTATAGAGAATGATGTTAGCTGTAGGCTTTTCATAAATTGTCTTTACCATGTTGAGAATTTCCCATCTACTCCTAGCATTCTGAGTGTTCTTCACAAGAAGTGGTGCTAGATTTTGCCAAATACATTTTCTGCATCTATGGAAAAATCATGGTTTTTAAAAGTCCTTTTTCAATTTATGCAGTTTATTACATTGGTTTTCACGTGTTGTACCATCCTTGCATTCCTGGGATAAATACCAATGATCATGGTGTTTAATATTTTCAATGTGTTATGAATTCAGTTTGCTGGTGTTATGTAAAGATTTTCTTTATAATCATACTGGAAATTGGTCTGTAATTTTCATTTCTTATATCTTTGTTAGGCTTTGGTGTCAGTGAAATCCTGAACTCATAGAATGAATTAAAATTTTCCTTTTGGATTCTTTGGAAGAGTTTCAGAAGGATGAGTGTTAATTCTATAAATGTTTGTAGATTTCACCAGTAAAGTCATCAGGTTCTATATTTTTGTTTGGTGTAAGTTTTCTGTTTATTGATTCAAGCTCTTCACTTGTTAGAGTTTTTTGAGATATTTTTCTACTTCTTCTTGTGTCAATTTTGATAATTGATACATTTCCAGGAAATTTTCCATTTCCTCTAGATTATCTAATTTGGTGGTATATAATTGCATATTGTATTTTCTTATAATCATTTTTTACTTTAAGGTTACTAGTGACATCAATATTTTCATTTCTGATTAGTTTTTGGTTTCTTTTCTATATTTCACTTTATCAGTCTAGCTAAAGTTTTGTTGATTTTATTCAAAGAACCAATTTTATATTTTCTTTGTTTTTTCAATTGTTTTATATTCTTTATTTCACTTATCTCTACTCTAATCCTAATTATTTCCTTCCTACTGCTGACTTTGGATTTATTTTGCTATTTTTTTTCTAGTTCCACAAGAGGTAAATTTAGGTTATTAATTTTAGTTTTTTAACCCTTTTTAGTATAGATGTTCACATCTATAAACTTCTCTGTTCACTGTTTTCACTGCATCTCATAGCTATGGATATATTGAGTTTTCATTTTTATTTCTCTCTAAGTACTTCAAAGCAATACTTATACACACAGATAAATATACACTGACAAATTAGATGAGTGGCCAGAATAAATAGTAAGGTCATAATTAGCCAATGAGGAGGAGAAAAGAAAGACTATCTTAGGTTGACATTCAAAGCAGGGGTCTCTGAAAAATTGTCATTTAATATGAGAATATAGGAAAATGATTGTTGGGTGAAAGTGTCTGTGTAGAGATTGGAGTAGAGATAAAATTTGACAGTAGTTCTCAATGTACAGATAACATGATAATCCTTTGTGTTGTGTGGTTCTGGGAGGGTATATCAAAGATAAATTTCTAGATTTTTGAGAATCTACCAGCTGTTATTGGAGACTTGAGGAAGATTATTGTTTACTTGAGTAGGAAAGTTAATAGCTTCCATTTGAGTTATATTTCAGTTTAGAGGTCTTTGACACACACAAGGAGAGTTTAAAGCTTAGAAATAAAATCCACACAATAGTTTTGAACACAGCATAGAAGAGGACTGGCAAAAATTGAAGCAATTAAAGAAATGTATAAGATCCAAGACAGTGTATCAAATTTTGTTTTGAGATGATGCAATAGTATTGATTCAGAAATTATTGGCAAGGACACTGGGAAGGAATAAATAATGCAGTCTGAAGACAGTCAAGGGTTTCAGATATCAGAATATTCTAATATAAAGAAAGTTCACCCAAAGAAGTCATGGTCCAGTTTTAGTTTGAGTTCAAGTAAAGGCAGACACACACATTGTATTTAATTTTCAGGTGAACACTGGTGATCTTAGTTTTAGTTATTTATGGTGAAATCTTAAGTTATCTTAAAAATTCAGAGGGTGATAGGATGTGAGAAAATGATAACTAAATGTGGATGGCTGAACAAGTTCAACTGTGAAGAGGGAAAAATGGGGCATGAACTAGGAGACCATAGTTTCAGAGATGGCTATGACTTTAAAATGGAGGATAGTGTGCTTAAATCATGAAAGCACACATGGGAAATATATGGAAAGGTTGCTAATAAAGGCAATTTAGTGTATATTCAATAATTCAAATTTACCAAGAAAGTAGAAGAGAAAGGGAACCATATGGAGAAATTGGACAGCCAGGGGTAAAGATGATTTTTAACTTTAATTTTAATTTTCACAGAAGGATAATCCAAACGTTATGAATATATGAGTATTTCTAGATTTCAAAACAATTTGTGGAAGTTAGTTTGCATTTATTATTTAATTTGTCCAATATTAATATAGCTATTCCTGCTCTTTTATGGTTACTGTTTGCATGGAATCTCTTTCTCCAGTCTTTCACTTTCAGCCAATTTGTATCCCTGGATCTAAGATGAGTTTCTTGTAAACAGCATATGGCTAACTCATGTTTTTTATCCATTCCATCAGCCTATATATTTTGATTGGGGAGTTTAACCCATTCAAATTCAATGATATTACTGTAAATGCAGTATTTACTTCCACCATTTTATTCTTTGGTTTTCATATGGTCATATCTTATTTTTGTCTACCATTTTACCATTTTAATTATACTTTCTTATAGTCTTCCCTTGTAAAATCTCCTCTAAATCTCTCTTTCCTCTCTTTTCCTTTGGGGCTGTTGGGCTTCCTTTAGTGCTTCCTGCAGAGGAAGGTTCCTTTTTATAACTTTTATTTTATATTTATCTGTGAATATTTTAAACTCACCTTTATATTTGAAGGACAGTTTTGCTGGATAAAGAAGTCTCAGCAGGCAAATTTTCTCTTTCTGTATCCTAAATATACCATACTACTGTCTTCTAAACTCAATGGTTTCTGATGAGAAATCCACACTATCTTACTGGGCTTCCCTTACATATGTTGTTTTGTTTCTCCCTTGTTGCTTTCACAATTTTTTTCTTTATCTTTGACATTTGATATTCTGAGAAGTATGTGTTTTGGAGTAGGTCCATTTGGATTTATTCTGATTGGAGTAGGCTGTGTTTCTCGGATATTTAAATTTAATTCTTCCATGAGAGTTGGAAATTTTCAACCAGTATTTCCTCAAATACTCTTTCTTCCACTTTTCCCTTTCCTTCTCCTTCTGGAAGTTCCGTAACACATGTTGCTGTGCTTCATGATATCATTCAGTTTTTTCCATTCTTTTCTCTCTCTTCAATTTCAGCTCTTTTGTCTTCTTCATCACTTATTCTTTCTTCCATGATTTCAAGTCTGCTGTTGCATGTTATTACTGTGTTTTTTTTTATATCTCACCATGTGTTTTTCATTCTCATAAGCTCTTTTACTTTTCTATTCGATTTTCCTAATTCTTCTTTGTGCTTGCCCTGTGTCTTCTTGATGCCCTTTATTTCTTTACATATTGTTTTTCAACTCCTTGAGTTGATTTAGATCTGTATGAACATCATTGATTAGTTGTTTCAAATAATGTGTCTCATCTGGGGCTTTGCTTAAGTGATAGCTTCCTTTTCCTTAGTATGGCTTCTAAAGTTTTGTTGATGTCTGGGCATCTGATTATGATTGTAAGTTATTCTGATGCTCAATTTATCTCTCTTGTATAGGGATTTAATAGTGGGAGTATGTGTCTTACTGCTCTTTGATTCTTTGTTCAACCTGTTCTAGCTCTTTAGGATTATCCCTGCTTAGTTGTTCAAATACAGTCCATGCACCCAATAATGCATTGCAGATAAGCTTCCAAGACTTGGAGAGGAAGGCTGTAAGGGTCTGCAAAAGACTTTTATTTATTTAGTTTTATTTTTCTTGCATGCACTTCCTTCATTTGCCAGCATATGGTGCTCTTCAGAAGACTTCTTACCTCAAACTCTTGTCAGAATGTGTTCATGGTAACCTTGTCTGGAACAATGTGACAGATGATCTTATCTCATTGGTAATCAGATCAAAACTTTAACAACTCAAACTTTCTTAAAAACTGCCCTCCTCCCTTTGCAGATAGCCCTTTTCCTGGGAAGGAAATAATTCCACTCTCTTCTGGATCCTCCACAACCAGTCTCAGTCTGCAGGGAGGGTTTTCTGAGAGGGTTGGATCTCTTTAGTCACTTTCCAGCTCTTAGGGCAAACAATGGTGTGGCCTTACCCAGCCTGGAAGATCTTGTGGTACAAAGCAGACAAAATTTGTTGGCCAAAAACTGAATCATTATTAGGCTGTACCCCTTTCTTTCCCCTTTCTTAGGGAAGTGGACACCTGCAGCACCCTCTGTTTGTACCTGTGAGCCAGAGGCCAGAGGACTCAAAGCTGTCTGCTCCAAGGATGGGGGATGGGCATGAGCAGCTGCAGCTGCAGCTTTTACTCAGACTTTTCCCACCAAGACTCTTTTTCTTTTTTTCTTTGCTCCTCTCTCTTCATGGTGGTGTGCAGACTTCCTCTGGTATTCTAAGCCCTAGAACATTTTTTCAGGCAGTTTCTGCCTGTTCTATAGCTAATTTTCTGGTGATAAGTGAGCTTTGTGTCTCTCTAATCCTCCACCTTCTCAGAAGTCTCTCTGCTTCCTTTTAAATACTTTTACTTTGTGCTAAATTAGCACTCTCTTCTTGAAAATATTTCTTTCCCCAAGGTGCTTAAGTTTTCCCTGTTAAAAAATAAAGTATAAGATACATTAGAGCTGGTCTTTCCAATATGGTGGCCAGTAGTTACTATACTTTGATGATTTCAATTTCAATTAAATTTAAAGTAACATTCATTTCTCAGTTGCACTAGCCACATTTTGAGTGAATATATAAAATGTATATCTATGATATATAGAATAATTATTTAAAAAGGGCAGTTCATTAACCAACTCATGTGAAATAGAACAATATCAGTAACTTTGATGCATTTTGCATGTACCCCTCTCATGTCCACTTCCCTCACATACAGACATAAATGATACTCTTACTTTTGTTGTTATTAATCATCTGCTTTTTATTAAGGGTTCATTTAAATTCCCCAAACAATATATTGAATTTTTGGTATATTTTCTAATTGTTGCACTTGTATCATGTCAGCTTATATTTGTTAACTAAAGGTTTTTCCTATGCCAGGTACACTGTTCGGTGTTTAACTGCAAACATCACATTTGTCTAATTTCTCCCCATGAAAAGCTCTATCAGGTGTTTAATGGTTGAATAGACAAGGAAAAGTTTTTCAGGAGCTATATACCACAGCAGGCCTGGAATGCAAGTCCACCTATCTCCAAAACACAATTTTAAATATCTTAATTTACAACACCTTTTTAATGTCTGGAATTCTACTTCAAATTATTCTTTCTTTTAAGTTCATATAGCTTGTTAAATGGAACTACTGTGATTTTCAAATTCCTCTCTAATATGTTATACAATAGTAAAGAGTTAACTTAAATAACCAGGATATCAGTCCTAAAATGTATTACTACTTAAATCTTAGCCTGGTGTTATTATATGTGACAGGGGATACATAATTTAAAAGATGTACCAGTGTTGTCTCAGTTTCCCTAGGCCAAATTTGACTGATATCACAACATCCTCAAGGACAAGCCCAAACAAAATGCACCAGAGCGAGGGCCACATTGAAGGCTTCACACATTCAAGGATTCCTGTCATCTCTACATTGCCACTCCTCAACATGAAAAGAAAACCAGAGATCATTCCAGAGCTGAGGAGCAGCTTTATGAAAGGTAAGGACTAGTTCAAGAATACAACAAAATGGCAACATTTACTTGATCTCAGAAAAGTAATTGAAAAACAAAACTATTTTGGGAAGATGAGGGTAGATGAGGTTTCTTATATATGGTGGGGTGTAGGATGGATGAAAAAGAGAGACATGAATGTGTTTACAAACATAAATATGTGCCCACAATAATCAGCCAATGCAGTTAGAAGTAGGTAATTATGCAGAAGGAGGAATGGGGGCTGAGTCTAGAAAAGGAATTTTACTCTTTGTCACAAAAAACATTATATATTATTTTTATAATCTTGGCATGGATAATTTGGTTACAATTTAAAAGAAATAAATAATGAACATAGTACAGAGTGAAATCATACAATGTAGGTGTTTTATTTTTTTGTTTTTGTTTGTTTATTTATGTAAAAATATATTTGACCAACATGTAAAAAAAGTGATACAATTCCATACGATACAGTTGCAAGAAAAGTGTGGCTTTTATTCAATTGCTTAATTGCTAATATATCTCCTATGTTATCCTTAATAAATAGAAGTGAGGAGCAGGGGATTTGGATAAACTAGAAGCAGGGTGACTTTTCAGCCAGAGATGTAAACGTGAGGTGGCTCCCACACTTCTGGGGAACTTTTAATGTTTTAGCTCTGAGATGTTAACTGAGAAAGCAGAAATATAACAAAGTCAAAATGTGCAGCCCTGTCTACAAAATTCTCCATATCCAGTTTAATCAGGAGGTTCTTGGTCTTTTATTAACTTGGTCCAAAAGAAGGACTTAAAATCTAAATAAGTAAATCTTCCATTTGTCATTCCCTGAAGTATGGAGATGAAGTTGGGCCAATTACTTTTTTTCATTTTTACTTTGCTGCCAGAGAGACACTTTCTGCCTAGTATTTGTTAATTTAAAAAAAATGCCTTTTTCCTAATTTATGGATGGCTGGTAATCTATCTGATATGGCCAGCCCTGAATTGTACTGAAATTCACCATATTCTATCCTGCTGAATTGACAGCCTCATACCATGGCAGAAAAGCAAGGTCATTATTATCATTATTGGATAAGCCATCTGCTCCTGAGGGGTCAACTTTAGAAAGAAAGAAACATATCAAGGATCTGTCCAGAAAACATCTGATTTCCTATTAGGAATATTTCCCAAGCATTCTCATGCTGACTGCTCAGAGGATGTCTGCTGTGCACAGTGGAGTGTGGAGAACAGCCAAGATGATTAAACTAATCTGTGTGTCTTCCCACAATCATCCTTTATTTTCTGGCTCTGGATGGGAAATCCTCACCCATTTTAATCTGATGGTGCCTGGCCTCCTATAGTGTGACCAGTTACGTTCTTCACCTTTTTAACTCAGCCCATAACAAGATATTAGAGTCTATACTCTTCAAAGTATTCACCCAAGAACCAAATACCCTGCCAATGGAATAAATGTAACATAAGGATTTTTAAAAAAAAGATGAAAAACCCGGTGACATTGGAAAAAGGAAGGAATTAGACTTAATTGCTGCTTAAAGTTTCTCTTGTGCAAAATATTTGGTCATGTATTCATAATTTGTTTGAAATTTCCAGAAAAGACAAAGATGCAATAACAAAAGAAACTTCTTACAAGAGAAGAGAAAGATACCCAGCTCTGAAGTTTCTGTTGGAACTGGGCTCTTCTGTTTTGGTTATTGTAGCAGTTTGGCAGTTTAATATAGTTACGAATTCCAAAAATAGATATTGGATTATGCTTGTTAACTGGCCTGTTAATCTGGGCATGATTAAGTTATGATTGGTGTTGACTAGGCCACATCAATATGGTGTTGAGCCCCACCCCTTGGTGGGTGGGGTCTTGAAGATAAAAGACATGGCAAAGCACAGTGTTGGAGCAGTTTTGAGTTGGAGTTGTGATGCAGTCTTGAGCTGGAGCCCTGGGAAGTAGCGTACAGAAGAGCTTGTACATGAGGAAAGAGAGATGGCACTGGAAAGAGAAGCAGACCATTTGCCTGATAGTCTACAGCTGGCATTGTGGCACAAAGCAAGCCTGAAACTGGAGAGAAATGGAACCCTGGGAAGAGAGGAACCCAAGAAGTCTGAAAACTGGCAAATGTTGGCAGCTGCCTTGCTCCAACACGTAGCAACAGACTTTGGTGAGGGAAGAAATTTATGATTTATGGCCCAGTAACTGTAAGCTTCTTTCAAAAATAAATACCCTTTATAAAAACCAGTCAATTTCTGGTAATTTGAATCAGCACCCTTTTGGCTGACTAATACATTATGTACAGTCAAGTTCATTTAGTGTCTGATCCAGTGTCTGATTTAAGCCCACGTTTTCTTCCCTGGCCTGGACAAATTTTTCTTCCAGGTCATCAATCATCTTTTCCAGTTTTGTTACCATTCTCTCTGCAAATTTGGCATGAGTTTCAGCCTCCTTCAGCTTGTCAGACAGAAGTTCAATTTCTTTTTCATATTTATCTTCCTTTTCAGAATATGTTCCCAAGACCGCCTAGAGTGATTTGAGGTTGTTGGTGACATTCTTTAGTTTTTCTTCCAGGTCACCACATTTTAGTTCAGACACCTCTAAGCACTCCTCAGCTTGCTCCAGCTCGCCCTCCAGAATAACCAATTAACAAGTCACCTCCTTCTATTTTTGGTCAGCTTCCTGGGCAATGTGCTTGGCCTCTTTGAGCTGCCTCTCTTGGATCTCTGCCTTCTCTTCATCTTTTACAGCCTGTTTCCCTATCACCTTCATTCCTCTTTCACTCTCTTTCGCAGCATTTTGGCCTCCTCCAGCTTCTACAGGGCTGTGGCCAGCTGCTCCTGGGCTCTGTCCAACTCCTACACAACGAGCTGGATTCGGCGATTGAGAGCCGCCATGTCACCCTCGGCTTTCTCACTCTGCTGGCGTTCACCAACCAGCTGTAGTGCAGGCCCTGCACCTGCTCCTCTGCCTCATCTGTTGGCTGCTGCAGGGCCTGGATCTTGCGCTTCACCAACTCCAGGGAGTTGAAGCCTACCAAGGCGCGGGGTCGCAGCGGGCGCACGCGACGCACGCTGGGCAAGGGCAGAGGCTCCCAAGGCACCTGCGCGCTGTTCCTCGTCCCCCGCCGCCCGGACCCCTGCCACCCGCGGGGCCTATGAGGTCAGCGAGGCCCAGGCCTGACGTCAGCGCCACAAAGTAGGTGGTTTGATTAAAGATACTGATTTGTTTCTGCAACAATACTGCAGGAAACTTCCCCTCATACTTGGCAAACACATTCATACTTAAAGAACAGAAAACAGCTTCCATTCATAAATTTTTCTAGATGTTTTTCCACAATTGCTGTTCATAATTTTTAATCTGATGAAAGTAAATATATAAAGCTATACATATGATAAAACTGTATAGAGAAATCCCTAGGTGTTCCTTAGATATCCCCCCAAATGCCCCCATTTAGTTTCCTCGTTATCTTTTGAAATTTGAAATCCTCACCAAGGTAGTTAACCCAAGGAGCCAATGAAGCACCTAGTTCATTTCTTTGGCTCAATACAAAATAAAGCTTTTATTTTTTCTTTCATTTTTTACATTTTGCCAGTTTACTTAGAGCATCTCCTGCCCTAAACCTCTCCCTCTAAATGAACAAATCCTGGTCTAATCAGTAGAATTTAAACTACTTTATATTTCTAAAAAAATCATTTGTGATCCCTAGAACTCTAAAGCTACTTCTATTCTAGCTTTCTTTGCCACAGTAAAACTTTGGTGTCCCAAATAGAATGCCATATTTTGCATTTTCGACTGTGATTTTTATTTCCCAGATACATATAGACAGGAAAACAGAAAAAAAAAGACATATAAATACATGAAAATATACATTGAGCAAAATATTTAACAAATATTTATTCATTATTGGCCTCAATGATTTATAAGAAATGAATCACAACATATTACCATTAATAATATTACATTTTTATTACTGATATTTCAACATTATTCTTTTCAGGTTTTTTCATATTTTATATGGTGAATATGTGTCCTTGTTTTGTTATATTTATCATTATATGTTACTATTTTTTAAAAATTTGATCCATCTATTTTTAGACTTCTGCTTGCCAGGTCATAAAATATCCAGTTGTTGTTTCTCTTTAAGGTAGTTGTACAGCTCAGTTGCCTCAAATCCTGGCCACTGAGTTCATTTACCCTGTAGAAGGTTGGGAGGGCATGGATGCCAGACCCTGCTTAATGTCAGGCAATGGAGAGTTCAAGAAAAGGGAGGGGAGGGAGTAGCCTTTGGGTAGAGAGCTGCAGCAGCCCAGAACCTATGGATGCTCACCTGTGCAGTCTTAAGCTCCAAGGAAAGCTTTATGTCAGGACTTCACTTTCAAGCCTCCAGGAACATACAGCATCGGGATGAGACTAGAATCCACTGGTTCTGGAGCCTTCAGAATGAAGGGTGTGTGTGTTTGCCTGGACATGTCACTCCCAAACTGTTGTCCCACTTCCTCACCCAGCAGGGCTTTTGTGCAGCTCTGGCTTTACCCCTGTTGATACTACCTTAAAGACCTGAACTTTCCCAAAGATTACTCATGTTAGGTTAGGTAGGCAGCTTTTCAGAAGACAATGAGTGAGGAGAGCCCAGTGAAGAATTGATAGCACTTATCTTAAGTCTTGCTCTCACAGGTGTAGGAGGCAGCCTGTGTTCCAGGCTGCAGCTAGCTACTCACCTTCTCCACTAAACACAAACACACTTGCACACATGCATACACACACACGCACATCCCAAGCCAAAAGAGCCTTCCCTCCTCCCAGAGGTTTGCCATGATTAGGAGTTTGCTTATTCCTGGATACCATGTTTTACTCTGCAGCTTTTCAAGGATGTATTTCATGGGACAGAGCAAACAGACTCTGCTAATTCAACATCTTGTTAGGAACAGGACCTAAGTTTTGTGTTTTCAACTTCATTTAATATCAAAAGTGTTTTACAGAGCTCTGACAAGTGCTGGATCCCTCAGATTAGTGGCTCCTGAGCCTTTCACTCATGGAATCACTAATTCTGATTTTGGCTCATTTACTCAAAGTCTCAACTTTTAGTCCTCCCTGAACACCAAGCCTGATGCTAAAACCCCATTCACAGGCCCAGCTCTGCCTGTGCCCCTCTCAGGCTCAATCAGCTTCCAAGGCCCATGAACTTTAGTCTAACTCTAAAACACAATAAACTCTCAATTCCTCAATTCTCTAAAACACTTAGACTTTTGATTCCTCAACTCTCTAAAACATGTTAAACTCTCAATTCCTCAACTTGGTTTTCAGAGTCCCTGACTGGACTCACATTCCCTTTCCAGAATCACCTCCACTGCTCCCCAGCACTTTTTCTGTACCTTAGTCATGCTGTTCTCCATGAACTTCTACAAACCCTCTCCATGCTGGTTCAGAGAGGAACAGCACTGAAGCCCCACCTTCCTTGTGCATGGGGATTCCCACTGTCTATCACTCAAATCCACATCATGGGAGTTTTCTCTGAATGGAAGTTCTTAAACCAGGGATAATACTTAGAAATCCTAGAGATATCCACAAAGTAAATGCTAAAATGATGGGGAAGTTTTAGAGACCCCTCCAGCAGCACTGTTGGTTGTTCAGCACATGTCCAGGCCCATCTCAGGGCTGCAGGAGCAATGTGCTGTGGGGGAAAGAGCACTGGAATGGCAGTCAGGGTATAGGGCCCTGGTTTGGTTTTTCCCAGCCATGCCTAATTGGAAGTGAAGTCCTGGGAAGGGGAGTAGAGATGAGGGAGCATCACATTAATCCCAACCAAGAAGTTGATAGGGTACCTGGCTCTGCCATCCAGCTCTCTATCCCTGTTACATGGGAAGGGCTCAGGAGCAACTCAAAAATGGTGACAGATTTTATTCTCATGTCTCAGCAACACAACCATCCTGAAGTGGCTGTGTGGACCTCCTCATCCAGGTACCTTCTCTGCAGCTTCTCCAAGCAGGTGAGGGACAGGGAAGAGGCAGTCAGGATGACGGAGCTCTCTGGTCCAATGGGTCTACTCAGAAATATGTACTGATGTCATTACTAAGGAAGAGCTGTGTACAAAGGCCCTTGATCATGACTAGAACTCTGTGAGTACTTCATAAAGGAGAGTTGTTACAAAAAATGTCTGTGTGTGCATGTACACCTACACATGAAGTTACACACACACAATTGCTTAATCTCCTCAGACTCCAAAAGAGAACCCTGGGATAGGGTCCCAGAACTGCATGTACTCTGGGAGCCATTTCTGGTTAGGATAGCAGGACTTCAGAGGAGAACCTTCAGGAAACCACAGAGTAAGTAAGCTCCTGCTTGGGCATGTGTCTCTTCCCTGACCCTCATATGGACTTGGAGCTGACACTGTTGGGACGGCATGCATAGGATCCTGCCTGGAGCTTGCAAAAAGGGGTGACTCTGGGGTTTCCAGAGTCTACAGTGGAAAGTGAGGACATCCCTTTCTGGGAGGATATCCCAGCATCACTTATATCATCACAGTCATGAATCTCTGGGCACACTTCCTGCCCCAGACTGTCAGGCCCAGATGATCCTCATGCAATGGAGTAAATACCTTTATTTACACATGAAGATACTGAGGCTTAGAGTGGAAGGGATGTATCAATGTTCACAAAGTGAGTCAGATATTTTATCATTTTTCTCTCATGAGCCTGTTCAGATCCTAAGCCAAAGTTAAAGGTGAAACAGGAAATGTAGTCTGCTTTTTCCATCCCACAGGTCTATATTCTCTACATTGTAAAGGATATATGAGGAAACAGTGGTGATAGGGTAACAAAGTCTAAAAACCCTGACTCCTTCTAGACCCTGGCCAGGAGTAGGACCTCAGCAAAAAACAAATCACTGATGTCAGAGACATTCTTGAGTCTACTGGGATTAAGTGTGTGGCCATGGGCAAGTTTCCTCTGGTCCCTAGATTCCAAATAAATGATGGCATTTATCTTAAGAATCCTATGAAATGATATCTAAAAGTATGTCCATAAGATATTTATTCATAATAGCCTCAAACTGGAACCAGTTCAGATTTCCATCAATAGAAGAATATCTAAACAATGGGTAGTAATTCATACAATTGAAAATTACAAAATATTAAAAAGAATTAACTACTGCTATATACAACATTCTTATACTGAAGAGTGAAAGAAGCCTTGCCAACAAAGTTAATATACTGTGATTTGATGGATAAGAACTACTTAGAACAGGAAAAAATTATCTGTGGTGGGAAACAAAATCAGGATACTGGTTACCTTTGTAGGAATAGAGGTCAGATTTACTAGGTTTTGACATGAGAGTATCTTATGAAGTAAGATTAATATCCTATAACTTGATAAGGGTTTGGTTAAATAGGTATATATGTTTATGTTTAAAACTCATCATTTAAGATATGTGTATTTCATTGTATGTAAATATTAAGTAAAAATGACTGCTAAAAATAATGAACCCTAAAAATATTCATTCTGAATTATTTAGGTAAAAGCTTACTGATACCTGCAAATTTGCTTGAAGTAAATAAAATTTAACAATTAGGCATGTGATAAAGCAAGTGCATTCAAATGTTAAGGGTATAAACTCTATTGTGGGCTATATGTATCTAATGTAAAATTCTTTCAGCTTTCCATTATTTTTGAAATACTGAATGATTACATGTTGGAAAACTGAACCTTTATGAGTCCCTTTGTATATTCATGTTTTGTGGAAGTCCCTAAGCAAAGAGAAAGTTCAGGGAACCTGAATCTGTTGGGATCATGAGATAAATGGGAAAAAAGTCTGTTAAAAGCATAACCAATATGATATTGGAACAGTCCTCAGTACTCCACATTTCTTTAGGGAGTGCAAGGAAACACCTTCCCTCTGTGTTTACTCCCCCTACCCCTCTCCAGCCTTCTGGACAGGTTGAGGGAGGCCTACCTTACACAGATCAGAGGGAGCCACAGAGCACAAGGAGCATGGACATGACCATGTGAAGGATAAAGAGCTCACTGAATGTGCCCAGTTAGGGTAATTGTTAGCACCACAGGAGGAGACAGATATTCTGCTGAAAAGTCCCCCATGAAGAACTACTAGTGTGGACTCACATATTCTTTCATCTGCTTTGGTGGAGAAGAAAAGCACTAGTTAAGGCTGAGTGTACATTTCTTCATGCCCTCCTTTTACAGATCCAGAAACTGTGATTATGGTATTTATTAGGGCTCTCATAAAAAGCACATTTTCTTTTGGACTTGCACCAACTGCACTGAGCATGTGCCATATTCCAGTTTCTTCAAGTGTTCATCAGCTTTTTATCTGACCCTTCCATTTCTTGGGGGGATTGAAGAGTTCTGCATCATTTTCAATACTTGTACCTCCTAAGGGTTTCTCTTTCTACTCTGGTGTTCTACATACAGTTTGCACTGTCTGCTGCACTCTCTCACATCCTCCCTTCGATTATTGTCAGTCGGTGGTCACAGGCCTTTCTAAGGTTCCCATAATACTTATTAGGATCACTGAGCTCCTGATGTTCTCCCTGTTTTCAATGCATGTGAAATTTGACATTTCCTTCCTTACCCTGACAGGTTCCAACTTGACATTTCTCTTTCTTTAGCTGCCCAAAGAATAGAGAACGTGCATATGGAATGGAAACAAGGGACCTGAGTCTGTGCCTGAGACCCAGGTGAGGCACAGTAAGAGCAGGTCCCTCAGCAGGGTCAAAATTGAAGGCTAAGGGAGGGAGGGACCAGCAGAAGGAGCAGGAGCAGGAGAGTCTCCTCTCTGTGCCCAGACTCCTCTGTCTGCACAGACCCTGTGTCTAGGCTTTTATCTCTGCCCCAACTTGTCTGGCTAATCCCTGCCTGAGGGTCAGGATACATCACAATATGACATCTGTGACTTTTCCTTAATCCCCAAACTCTGTGACTCCCCGGCCTGATTCCATACCTGGATGTCCTTGCCTACCAAGCATACTCCCCCTTCATCTCAGTGACACTCATCTCTGTCTAGTAAGGAGAAATCCACATTTTTTAGGTGAATTTATTGGGCATCAGCACCACACTGCCATTTTGAAGCAGAGCAGATCTCCAACCCAGTATTCATAGTGAAGGGCATAGGGATCAGGAAGGGTGTCCTAAGTCCATTGGTGGACTGCTTAAGCACAGGATTTGAAGTCCCTCCCCTCCTCCACTGCCTATATTCCACCCCTCTGAATCCATGTCCGATGTCCAGAGACTGTGGTTACCACTATGGCAGTAAACAAACCTCAGCAAAGCCTTTTTTCTTTTCTTTTCTTTCATAAACATGACAAACATTTCTTCCTGTTTGTCTTTACTTAATAAAGTGAGGTATTCCTG
>JAQZBX010065757.1:0-16248 GCA_029593785.1 Cabassous unicinctus
ATTTGCTTCTCTAAAGAGACTTTTTATGAAGCCTAAGAAGTAAAAGATGAAACTATTATCGGAAACTGAATGAAAGGTGATCCATTATTTAAAGTTGCAGAGAAATTAGAAAGATTGACTCCTGATGTTGAATTGAAGGCAGAATTTGAAAACTACGAGCTTGGACATTTAGCCAAGGAGATTTCCAAACTAAATGTGGAAAATGCATCCTGTTTTCATCTTGCAGCTGATAGCAAAATGTTAGAGGAAAGAGATAAACTGATAATTGAATTGTTGGGGACAAGGTAAAGAGAAACTAATTCAAGAAATTCCAAGCCTCTGGAAATCAATCCCCCCAGATAAAGTGCCCCACTTGAGGACTAAACAAAACATGGAACTTGTAAATCAGAACTGAAAATGTAATTATCTAAGAAAGACTTGTGCAAAGTCTTATGGTCTAATGGCTTGAACCCTTTCTTCCTACATGGTAAACCAACCAGCTTTTTGAGAGAGTTATATGAACAAACTACTGTCAGTCTGGACTAAAAGGGACACAGAGGAGAAAGATGGAAAGGAAAGTGGCTTTAAGAGGAAAATCATGGAAGCTGAGGTCAGGATTTCAGATATTTCCTTGGAACAAATAATGTAGGATTGTGTTACTGTGAACCAAATATATTGTGTAGCATATTGTATGATTTTAAAAAGATATATATATATATATATATATATATATATACACACACACACACACACACACACATATATATACTGTATATATATATATACACATATATATGTATATATATATATATATACTGTATATTTAATTGAGAAATGTGTGCTTTTATTCAACTGTGATTTCTGTTTATTTTTTAATTGTTTATATTTTCAATTATTAAATGCATAAAATAAAGTTAAAAAAGAAATCTCCATGGTCCAAGAGAGGAGCCCCACCCATGTGTACAGAGATGGAGGATGTGCCCCAGCAGTTGAAGAGGGTAGATGGTCCAGCCCACACTTCAGGGAGAATTTTACTGCCCAAGGCTTCAGAGAGGATGAAGCACATTCCTCAATGGATGGGGAGAATTAGGTCAATGGCACATAAGTCTGAGAGGGGTGGGCTTGTCCACCATAGATTAAGGAAGGCCAGGTCACCAACTCATTGCTCTGAGAGAGTTGGGCCTGTATACCAGAGATTAGAGAGAATGTTGCCTCCACCTCAGTGTATTTGGGCATTTGAGACTCTACCCCAAAGATTGGGTAAAGAGTGGCCATCCCCCCAACATTCTTGGAGGGTGAGGTCTGGAGCTCAGTCACCATCCAGGTGATTGATAATGGTGGAACCAAGGAAATGGCCATTGGGCAAGCCTGTGGAAAGGGTGGACCCATGAGGTTCCAAAGATGAGAAGAAACCATGATCTTAAGAATGAGGCTCAGACTTTGAAATCTAATGATATATGCCATGGAGGTTTACAGAAGAGTAGGGGACTCATGAATCATTTACCTTCCAATTTCTCTTAATGACAATGCCAATGTTTATCCTTTTTCTATCCCTTTGTATATTGGAAGCAGATAAATTCTTTTGTAAATTTCAGAGGTCTACAGCCAGACTTGACTTTGCCACAAGACAAACTGTATTTCTTTAAACTGAATATGATGTAATTTTGTACATAACATTGTTACTGATTCAAGTTTTTTTTTTTAATATTGTAATTTCCTTTTTGAATTCAGAGGGTGGAGTGTGGCAATTTGATATTATGGGTGCATTCCAAAAATGATATTGATTATGTTTGTAAACTGATCTGTTGCTCTGGGTGTGATACCGCTTTGTATTGAATTCAGAGGCTTCACTTTTACTTTATTAAATAAAGATTAGGGCTTTGATTTGACCACATCATTAGTGTGACTCAGTTTGAGTCTCCACCTCCTTTGTGGGCTATACAAACGGACATTCACTCAATAAGAAGACATAATAAGATACATACAGAAGAATAGACAGCACTCCACAGACACAGAAAAGGAATGAATTTTGATCCTGCATTCCTGGGAAGAGAGATGAGCCTTATAGACTACAGTTGATCTTGTGAAGAGAACACAGCAGCTGAGTGCAGAAAGAAATTAGCCCTCCAGCCTACAGCTGAGATTTGAAGAAGATGGGCCAACAGAGCCTTAAGAGGAATAGGAAGGCTGAACCCTTGCACACATCGGCTGCCATCTTGCTTCAACATATGGCAACTGTTTGGTGAGGAAGTTGGAGTCTTTAGGGCATTGTAATTGTAAACTTCCACCCCAAATAAATACCTTTCATAAAAGCCAACAGATTTATGGTACTTTGCATCAGCACCCCTTTTGGTTAATACACCAAGTGTATTTGTCAACCAAAGGGGTGCTAATGTGAAATACCAAAAATGAGTTGGTCTTTACAAAGGGTATTTATTTGGGGTAGAAGTCCCCAGATACCAGGCCATAAAGTGTTATGTTTCTTCTCTCACCACAGTCCATTGCCACGTGTTAGAGCAAGACAGCTGCCAGCGTTTGCCAGGGTTCATGCTTCTGGGGTTCCTCTCTTCCCGGGGCTGCGTTTCTCTCCAGGCTTAGCTCCTGTTCCCTCCACAAGCTCAGCTGCAGACGATCAGGCGAATGGCTTGCTTCTCTTCTCCTGGGGCCTTTTTTCAAGCATCAAAACTGCTTCTCAAAAGACTGCTTCAAGTCTGTTCTTTGCCTTGCCTTTTATATTCGATTCCCCACCCAACAAGGGGTTGGGCTCAACACCCTAATCATGCCCAGATTAACAAATCTGTTTACAAGCATGATCCAATTATATTTTTGGAATTCATAATTACATCATATTGGCTAACGGTTACACTCCACCCTCTGAATTCTAAAAATACATTACAATATTCAAAAAACCTTAAATCAGTAACAATTCAACAACAAAATCATATCATAATCATTTTAAAGAAATACAGTTCATCTTGAAGCAATGCCCTGTCTGCTTTAAAACTCTGAAATTTACAAAACCATTTAACTGCTTCCAATACACAAATGGAAATAGAAAGGATAAACATTTTCAATATCATAAGAAGAAATTGGGATGTTAAACATGAGTCATGGATCCTCTACAGTTCAGTAAACCTGCTGGGTATCCTCCATTCGACTTCAAAGTCTGAGAGTCATAATTAAGTCAATGGGTTCTTCTCCTTGGGGCCACATGGGGACCCACCCTTTCCACAGGCTTGCCCACTGGCCACTTTCTTGGTTCCACCCTCATAAACATCTGGGTGTCAACCAAGCTCCAGACCTCACCCTCCAAGGGTGTTGGGGTGATTGCCACACCTCACCCAAACTTTGGGTTAGAGTCTTAGCCCCCCTAGTACAGTGAGGTGAAGACAACATTCCCCCTAACCTTTGGCATACAGTTTCAACCCTCTCAGAGCAACAAGTTGACCACCTGGCCTTTCCTAACATTTGGCATACAGTTTCAAACCTCTCAGAGCAATGGGTTGACCACCTGGCCTTCTCTAATCCATGGGGGACAGGTACACCCCTCTCAGACCTATGGGGTGTTGACCTTAACTGCCCTAATCTGTGAGGAATGTGCTCCACCCTCTCTGCACCCTGGGATGGCAAAACTCCCCCAGAACATTGGGTGGGCACATCCACCCTCTTCAACTGCTGGGGAAAACTCACCCTCTCTGCACCATGGGGCATCAAAACTTTCTCAGAACACTGGGTAGGAACATCCACCCTCTTCAACTGCAGGGGCAAACTCACCCTCTGTACACGTGGGTGGGGCTCCTCTCTCGGCCCAAGGAGATGTCTTAAGTCCAGATCCCTGTTTCCACGGTTTTCTTCTTAAAGCTGATTCTCCTTCAATCTCTCCTTTCTATGTTCTCTTTTGTCCAAGCTGACAGTCATTTTGTTCATACAACTCTCTCAAAAACTTTGTTGGTTTAGCATGCAGGGAGCAGGGGTCCAAGCCATCAGACAGTAAGACTTTCCACAAGTCTTTCTGAGATAATTGCATCTTCAAATCTGATTTACAAGTTCCAAGTTTAGTAAAGTCTTCAATTAGAGCATTTTCATCTGGGAATTTGATTTCCAGAAACTTGGAAGTTCCAGAATCAGTTTCTGTTTTCTTTGTGCCCAAAAGTTCAGTCCTTAGTGTATTTCTCTCATCTAGTATTTTGCTGTAAGCTGCAAGGAAAAGCCAAGCCACATTTTCCAACTTTACCTTCAAAAGTTCTTCAGCTAAATGCTCTGGTTCACCATTTTCAAATTCTGTCTTCCACATAACACCAGGAGTTAATCTTGCTAAGTACTCTGCAACTGTAAAACATGGATGGCCTTTCCTCCAGTTTCCAATAATAGTTCCATCATTTACTTCTAAGGCATCATAGAAAGTCTCTTTAGCTTCAATTTTACTATCAACAGTCTCTTCAAAATGATCTAGGCCTTTTCCATCAAGCATTTCATAATTTCTCCAAAAAATACCCCTTACCCACTTATAAAACTGTTCCAACATTTTGGTAATTACAAAAGCACTTCCCCACTCCTCGGTACCAAATTCTGTGTTAGTCAACAAAAGTGGTGCTAATGTGAAATACCAAAAATGGGTTGGTCTTTACAAAGGGTATTTATTTGGGGTAGAAGTCCACAGATACTAGGCCATAAAGCATTATGTTTCTTCTCTCACCACAGTCCATTGCCACATGTTAGAGTAAGACAGCTGCCAGTGTTTGCCAGGGTTCATGCTTCTGGGGTTCCTCTCTTCCCAGGGCTGAGTTTCTCTCCAGGCTTAGCTCCTCTTTCCTCCACAAGTTCAGCTGCAGACGATCAGACGAACGGCTTGCTTCTCTTCTCCTGGGGCCTTTTTCCAACATCAAAACTGCTTCTCAAAAGATTGCTTCAAGTCTGTTCTTTGCCTTGCCTTTTATATTCAATTCCCCACCCAAAAAGGGGTGTGGCTCAACACCCTAATCATAACCTAATCATGCCCAGATTAACATATCATTTTACAAGCATGATACAATTATATTTTTGGAATTCATAATTACATCATATTGGCAAACGGTTACACCAAGTAAAAAGCTGATAGATAAACATCATTTTAAATGATTAAACAGCAAACAACCTGTAAGATTAATAACCATGGGGAAGTGCAGCAGAGTCCCCCATATAATTAAAAGGTCTTATAAATAATTTTTAATCATTCTTTTTTATACAATGCATTCTTAATCATACATTAGTAATGTTGATAGATTAATAAGATTTTCAAGAGTGAATCAAACTTCAGGCTTTACCTCAGTTCAGTTCCTCATTGGCAAAATTGTAACTTGAATAACTTTAACCAGAACACTTTGTCACACTCATATATATCACATGAAATATTGTTATATTAAAACATATCATACTACATGTACATGTCTTTATTCATGAAAAATATGGATAATTTCTCATTTATTTATTGTTTGATTTTAAAATTAATATTAGAACTTTAAAACGTGCAATCACCTTGATTGATAATTTTATAATGTGTTTGTGTATAAAGAAATAGCTGAAATTCCTATTTAAGTGTATATACTAATAGTGAAATTTATACATTTGTAACACCTATGTTACTCTGTAATGATTTTTAAGCTGTTTGTACCATTCACAGTACTAATTTTGGTCTGTGCTGTCACTTTTGTCCAATTTATAATGCAGTTTCTGTTCTGTGCTTAGTGTGTGGGAGGAGAGCTGGGAATTGGTGAACAGGGATAAAACCCCTTGAGCTCAGTGTCTAGGGGCAAATGTAGAGAGAATTTAGACAGTAGTAGAGAGGGCAAAACAGTAGGGTGAGTTTCAGTGGGATACCAGGAGAGGGAGGAGAGAGGGGACAAGTCTCAGGACACCATTCATATGTTTCTCATCACCTTCATGATCTCTACCTGTGGAAGTTGAGAGTCATGTGTTAGGACAGAGCCCACAGAGCTGCTTCCAGAGACCTCACTCACACAGGGCTCAGCAGAGGATTTCATCTCAGCACTTGTCTCCCTGCCTCACTGGGAAACATTGAGAAATGCATCCTGCCATATGCCGTGTTTCTCCACTCCATTCAGGAGACTAATGAAGGTGTAGAGAATAGGGAAGCCTTCAACATAAATGTCCAAAAGTCATAAAATAGTCTAAGGGAAGACAAGGAGTCTCATGGGGCAGAGGTTCAGAGTGACTAATCTACCCATATGGGACATTTTGTGCCTGTAGAGAGAATGGGTCCATATGTGATAGTGTGTGCCTGTGTGAGGGAAGGGGCCTACATAAGTACTCATACCTGCCTGTAAGAAGAGGCCTATATGTGACGATGTGCTCAAATGTGATGTGAGGACCCTATATGGGAAGAGTATGTGCTTGATTGAGGAAATAAGACCACTGTGGAGTAGATAAATTTTTTCTGAGGGGAGATATCCAAATGGTAGTAGATGTGCACTTGTCTGAGGGAATAGGTCCATATGTAGGCAGATGTGTGCCCCTCTGAGGACAGGCAGTATGATTAAGCACACAGAGTGCATGAGCTGAATGATCTTTTAGGAAATATTCCAAATAAATGAGGATGAGAATCCTCAGGGTGGTCTTTTATTCAATAAGAAAAAGCACAACATATGGGAACTTGATGAAGGAAAGGCCCCTAGTGACTGGTAACATGTCATCTGCAAATAAAGAAAGTCACTTCCTCCTTCCTTGCACAGAGAGAGTAAGAAATTAGAACAACAGAGAATGCAACAAGAAGTGTCCCTGGGGAGCAGCTGTTTACTGACAGAAGAGTAAGCCAGTGATCCAAATAGGAAACCCCTTACTACACTATTGCTCCTGGCTTTGAGATGCTGTCCCTATAACAATAGGTCCTGAGTGCCCCCTGAAGTTCAATTCCCCTATTATATGGGAGGTTTGTGTCTGGGCTCACCTTGACTTCCTCTCACTGTGTCTCTTGCACAGTAATACAAGGCTGTGTCCTCAGCAGTCACATAGTACAGCTGCAAGGTGAACTGATTCTTGAATGTGTCTCTGGAGATGGTGACTTGATTTTTGAGGGAAGAATCATAATATAATTTCCTATTATAAGTGATGTGCCCAATCCACTCGAACCCTTCCCTGTAGGCTGGCAAATCCAGTACCAGTAGTAAGCACTGGTGATGGAGTAACCAGAAACCAAGGAGATGACAGAGAGTGTCTGTGAAGACTTTACCAGCCTTGGTCCTGACTCCTTTAGCCACACCTGTGATAGAACACCCGTGGACAAGGGAAATGAAAACTTATCCATCATCTGCAGTCACAAATGCTCATAGATCCATATCTAGCATCTGAAACACTCACTTTGGGGAGCTCCCAACAGACAAAGAAGGAGACCCAACAACCTCATCTTCAACAACACAAATCTGCCTTCATCAGAGACTTCCAACCACATCTGAGGAGAGAGTTGCTAGCTTCCACAGGCCAGGAGTGGAATTTTACCTTTGAGGTGAAGAACATTTGCATGTGGTGGAACATGAACCTTATAAGGGGAGAGGGACTGAGGTGAAGCTTCCTCTGGTCCTTCTTGGGTACATGGTCTGTTGTGGCTTCCCTTCTCTTGAACTCACCAACAGTGTGATTCTTGGATGGAGGGGTACTTGTTAAACTGAGCACAGGTCAAAATATGACCTCACATTTCTAAGCCCAGAGCAATATTTCTTCCATCCCCATCTACCTCCTTTACTTCCTCTGTTCCAGTACAACTCCTACTATTAGATAAGCTACTGTCCAAACTGTGTTCCAAGACATCCTGTGATTTTGGAATTGGAGAAAAATTCTTATGTTGTAAACCTCTTTAAAAACAACAGGTGTCCTCATTCCCCTGCACAGTACCAAAGCCATATTTTCTTCTTTCTACACTGACACCTGTCTGTTCATCCCACAATGTCTTTGGGGGGTTTGTACTTGGCAACGATCTTAGTCTACCTCCACTCCTCCATCCTACATCACAATCACCCAATCCCAACTCCCAATTTTGGAGAACAGGTTCTGAATGTGGAAGGGATTTCCTTGGTCAGAGAGTCTCAGGGAGGAGAGTCACCTGGAGAAGCTGGATTCTGTTTCCCAGAAAGGACCAGATCTCCACTCTGCAGTGGCTCAGAGCTCCAGGGATCCCAGAAAGAACTCCTGGGATGATTATGCTTTAAATGACTGGAATGTCAAGAAAATTTAAAAATTGATTCAAGATATATACAGTAATAAGATCTCAAATATGCAATTTCAAACCAATTTTCCATTCAGTTCCCAGACACGATTCTCTCACTCAAATCCAACATCGAAACTTATACCCAGTCTCATCCTTTACCCATTTCCCCACACATTCTCTGCTTCGTATTATTATTATATTTATTAATAGTAGTAGGATCGAAAGGAGTATGATGCAGAACTGGTCTCATTGGGACCACAGTTTACTGAAGGGGAATGGGTCACCTAATAGTAAATGCTTTTCCCAAGAAGACTAAGACTTTGCTGAAATCAAGGTATTTGCGCATAGGGGACTTCTTTAAATCCAGACAACTTCTGAAACAAACCACAGTGGTTAGTGCTGCTGGATTTCATCATGTCTCACAGGTATATCAAAGGCCCCTTCCCATATGAAAAAGCAGGTCTCAGCAATATCACGCCCTTTTCTCTGCTCATGGAACTGTGGGCATAAAATTGGAATAATACTGTGAAGTCTGCCTAGGTGCCCTGTACCCCTTCCTGTTAGGGTTGGTTTTTCTCCAGGGAGTGCACCTGCAACTCTGCATGGAGAAACCAACTCAGCTGTGGGAAATGCCCCACCTATCCTGGGGATGGCCAGGAGACCTGGGATCCATGCTTCCCAGAGTCAGCAATTACCAAAAGCTTCAGAAGTGATTTTGCATGGGAAAATCTAGCTTTATTTACTCAGATGTGAAAAATTTGAGGCCTGATCACCTTCCAGAGTTTGTCATTATGAGTCTTTATCCTATGGAATTTGGAAAAATGGAAACTGTGCTTGGTTATTTCCCCTCCTTCCTGCCCTCAGTTCCTTAATGTTGCTGCTTGGGTATATATCTTAAACTGTCTGCACAGGAATCCATTTCTCATATTATGCCCCTGAGGAATCTATTAATTGGAGTTGTGAATGTGGACTGCAGAGAATTTATATGAAAAGATCACACTGATTCTCTTTATAGAAAGATATTTTCAGTATCTTAGAAAAAGTAATAAGGATATTCTGACAACATGTCCATTGGAATACCCCAAGAGTGGAATTTTAATTTTAAAATTAATGGTACATTTGTTTTGGGGTGAGTTCTGTCCTTATTAGTGGAGAAAGTTTGAATACATGCTCCCAGATTTTCTTTTGTGAAACTGGTGTGGCATCTTGTCTCTTGAATCAAGGGTCAAACACTTATGAACTGGGAGAGTACTTGCTCTATGAGGAGAGTTGGAAATGCTTCACAGGAAAGTCCCACCATTCTGCGTCTGAAGTTACCTTACAACAAGCCCCACTCTACCCATGTCCTTCCCTGACATCAGCCAACTCTTCCCCCATCCACTCTGCTTCTGGGTCTTGCATATTCCATGCTGATCCAAGCAAAGCTCATGCCTTCTTTCCCTGAACCCTTTCCTGTGATGTGGAACTTGTCACTCATGCAGAGCATTTAATATTGTTACATTGTTTTTGTTTCATGAGTTCCAGTCTTGCTTTTAATCCAAGGGTTGCTGTGCATTTGTGACTGGAGAAGATATCATCTGATGGAACATCTGCTGGGACCAAGGGCATCATTATCCTACCACGCAGCCTGAAACTCCACTGTATTTTTTTATATCCTGACACTTATTAATTCATCACCCCACCTTTCCCTTGACCACCAATTTAACCCACATCCACCAACCCTTCCTGCAACACAAATACTTCATGTCATATCTATTTTTGTTAGTAATGTTCCAAAAGAAAAATAGTGGAACTTATTAGTGAGTAATGTTTGTAAAGAATGACAAGGGATGCAAATTGTGTGGCAACCAGTAGATTATTGCAGTGTTTTGTCAGTGAGAAGGGGTTTGGTCCTCACAGTTGACAACCACCATACCAAGGAAATGAGAGAGCCCCATCCATTATGGGATCAAAGTCCCCTTTCAGAGTCCCAGAATCCTCAGGATTGGGGACTGAACTTTGGACTATAGTCAATTTATGGTTATTCTACTATAGACTTCTTATAACTTAGTCTAGCAATGGAAGAAATTACAACATTGATGTGGATGCAGTGGCTACTGGATGCTCTAGGGGCAGGGAGAGGGAAAATAAGTGTAATGCAGGGGCTTTTCTGGGACTTGGGAATCATCCTGAATGACATTCCAATGACAGATATAGGACATTTTTTATTTTCCCATAGACTGCAGAATTGTGTGGGAGAGAGTGTAGACTACAATGTGAACTATGGTCCATGCTCAGTGGTAATGTGCCAGGATACATTGACCAATTGCAATGAATGTGCCATACTGATGAGGGATGTTGTTTATGTGGGAGGGTGAGGGAAGAGTGGGTAGTGGAACATGTGAGAATCCCTGTATTTTTTTGTGTAACACTTGTAATCTAGGTATCTTTTGAAAAATAAAAACATATATATTTATTTTTAATAATGCTTTTTTTAAAAAAAAAGATTTATTTATTTTTTTATTTTATTTATCCCCCCCTTGCTGCTTGTGCTGCTGTGTCCATTCGCTGCGTGTCTTCTCTGTGTCTGCTTATCTCCCCCTTGCTGTGAGGTCTTGCTGCATCATACTTAGATTATATAAATGTTACACAACAATTTTAGGGATTCCCATATGCCCCACCTCCAATATCTCCCACAACCTCCCATATAACCATCTTATATGGGAGGTGTGGCACATCTCCTGCAATAGATATACATATCCTGGGGCTTTGCCACCAAGCATGGAACATTGTTCACATTGTAGATCACACACTCTCTCACACAGTTCTGCATGTTATATGCTGATATAAAATGGCCAATATCTGTCATTGCAATGTCACTCAGTATAATTCCCAAGTACTGAAAAAGCCCCTGTATTACAACTGCTTTTCCCTCTCCCTGCCGCCAAAGCATCCAGTGGCCACTGGCTCCACATTAATGTTGTAATTTCTTCCATTGCTTGAATCACAATATGTCTATAACAGAATAACAGTAAGTCTACTCGAGTCCATAGCTCTCCCCCAATCCTGAGGAGTCTGGGATGGTGATGTCCACTCCACCTCCAAATAAGAGGGTGCTTATAGCCCATGGATAAGATGGATTGGATTATCCTGCTTGCAGCTGTAGACTCTCTCCATTCCCTGGGATGGCTTTTGTCCATCATCATCTCCCCACCAGGTGTCCTGGGTGAGTCCATTGAGCTGTAGAGTAGGAGTTGCAGCTCAGCTGAGGTTCTGGGCCCAGCTGGCACATGGTACGCCCAAAGACTCAAGTCTCTGGAAGTATTCCTACAAACTCCAGCATCACATACAGGTTTCCATAGAAGGGACAGATGGACCATGTGTAGGGAAGTCATATTTGAGTCCAACTCTGTCACTGTAGAGGCACAGATTCCAAAGTAGGGCCCACTACTAAGGCACAAAACTCTGGGGCTATAAGCCCTGATATAGAACCTGGGTGATTCCAGAACCCTCAGGAGCCCTTCTTTTGGGGTGATTTCCACATTGGAAGCCTATGAGGTCCTACTGAGATGTGCATAAACATTACTTCTGGAATGACTGCCCGACTCACTTTGAAGTCTCTTAGCCATATGACCTCATTTGTCTTTACCATGTCCCCCTTTTATTTGAGGTCTTTTGCCAGTCATATTGCCAGTTGGCACTTGGTAGTAATCCCTTGGTGCCAGGGAGGCTCAACCCCGGGAGTCATGTCCAGTAATGGGAGAAAGATAATGCATTCTTATGCTGAGTTTGGCATAGAGAGAGGCCACATTTGAGCAACAAGGAGGTCTCAGGAGGCAACCCTTAGGCAATCTATAACAATAGGTTAACTTTCAATTTCAAGAGCAAAGACTCTTAAGGCTAGTCATCAATAACAAGAGCCCAAGAGTGGATCATTCTCCTTTGCCAGAAACTGCCCCTGCACTTGGGGGACTGTTGCTGCTCCATTGGAGAATGTGGCAGAGCTCTCCAGACTGGGAATTCAGTATTCTCTCATTTATTGAGTGATTTTGCACCCACTGTGACCATGCCCCATGAGCATTTGAACACTTTTATATACTTTTATTTATGTTCAGGTGAATTCCTCACATGCAGCTCCCATCCCTGACACCCACACCAGTGATCATCTCCCACCCCAGTTGTAAGCCTTCTGTAATCCAAAGCGTCCTTAAAGATGAAACCAATACAATATCCAAATGCAATTAATAGGAAAATGAAATTATAAGTTTAAATGTAAGAGATAAAATACATGAAAACTTAAAAAAGCTAAAAATAAAATAAAATTAAAGGATTGCGATATTTAAAAAATGGTGGGAAAATGTACATCCTTAGTTACTATTTAAATGGTATTTTTTTCTTGATTTCCCCCTCTGATTGCTCATTGTTGGTGTACAGAAATGATACTGATTTTTAAGCATTGATCTTATAGCCTGCATATTACTGAACTCCTTTATAATTCTAGAAGCTTAGTTGTAGGTTTTTAAGGCCTTCTACGAATAGGATCATGTCATCTGCAAATAATGAAATTTTTATTTCTTCTTTTTCAATTTGGATGACTTTTATATCTTTTTCTTACCTCAGTGCTTGAGCAAGTACTTTTAAGAAAATGTTAAATAGGAGTGGTGATAGTGGGCACCGTTGTCTTGCACCCAGTCTCAGAGGGAAGGCTTTTAGGATTTCACCATGGAAGATGATGTTAGCTTTGGGTTTTTGATATATACCCTTTATCATGTTCATAAAGTTTTCTTCTATTCTTATATTTTGCAGGGTTTTTTTTAATCAGGAAAGGGTCCTATATTTTTTTGAATGTTTTTTCTGCATCTATAGGGATGATCATGTGACTTTTTTCTTTCAATCTGTTTTTGTGGTATATTATATTGATTGATTTTCTTATGTTGAATCATCCTTGCTTGCCCGGGAGGAAACCCAATTTGTCATCCTGTATAATTCTTTTGATATGTTCTTGAATGTTATTAGCAAGAATTTTGTTGAGGATTTAGCCTCCGGGTTCATTAGAGAAATTGGACTGTAATTTTCCTGTCTTGTGGCATCTTTGTTTGGCTTTGGTATTAGGGTGATGTTGGCATCGTAGAATGAGTTAGGCAATATTCCTTCTACTTCTAATTTTTGGAAGAGCTTAAGCAGAATTGGTGTTAGCTCTTTCCAGAATGTTTGGTAGAATTCAGCTGTGAAGACATCTGGTCCTGGGCCCTTCTTAGTTGGGAGGTTTTTGATGTCTGAGTCTATCTCTGTACTTGTAATTGGACTGTTGATTTCATCAGTCCTTTGTTTCGTCAATGTAGGCTCTTTGTGAGTTTCTAGGAAGATGTCCATTTTCTCTAAGTTATGATTTTTGTAGGCATATAATTTTTCAAAGTATCCTCTTATGATACTCTTTATTTCTGTAGGGTCAGTAGTGATATTCCTTTCCTCATTCCTATTTTGTTTATTTGCATATACTCTCTCTTTTTCTCTGTTTGTCTGGGTAAGGGTTTGTCAATTTTATTGATCTTCTTGAAGAACCAGCTTTTGATTTTGTTTATTTTTTCTAGTGCTTTCTTATTTTCTATTTCATTTAATTCTCCTCTAATCTTTGTTATTTCCTTCTTTCTATTTCCTTTGTGGTTAGTTTGTTGTTGTTTTCCAATTCCTCCAGGTGTGCAGTTAGCTCTTCAATTTTAGCTCTTTCTTTTTTTTTAATATATGAATATATGACTATGAATTTCCCTCTCAGTACAGCTTTGGCTGCATCCCAGAGGTTTTGATATGCTGTGTTGTCATTTTCATTCGTTTCAAGGTAGTTACTGATTTCTTTTGAGATTTCCTCCTTGACCCACTGTTTGTATAAGAGTGTGTTGTTTAGCTTCCATATCTTTGTGCCTAAAGTGGTTCTCTGGCCTTTACTGATTTCCAATTTCATTCCAATGTAGTCAGGGAAATTGTGTTGTATAATCTCAATCTTTCTGAATTCATTGAGAGTTGTTCTGTGGCCTAGCATGTGGTCTATCTTGCAGTATGATCCATGTGCACTCGAGAAGAATATATATCCTGCTGAGTTTGGTTGTAGCTTTCTGTATATGTCTATTTGGTCCAGATCCTCTAATGTATTATTCAAACTCTTTGTTTCTTTAGATTCTCTGTCTAGATGTTCTGTTTAATGGTGATAATGGTGTATTAAAGCCCCCCACTATAATTGTAGAGGCATTTATTTCACCACTTAGTTTTTCCACCTTTGCTTCATGTATTTTGAAGCACCCTGATTAGGTGCCTAAATGTTTATGATTTCTCTCTCTTCTTGAAAGATTACCTCTTTTACTAGTATATAGTGTCCCTCTTTGTCTCTTACAAAGGTTTTGCATTTATAGTCTATATTGATTGATATTAGGACATCTACTCCTGCCCTTTTTTGGTTGTTGTTTGCTTGTAAAATTGTTTTCCTGCCATTCACTCTCAGTCTCCTTGAATCCCTGGGTTTAAGGGGGGTTTCGTGTAGACAACATATAGGAGGGTCATATTTCCTTATCCATTCTGCCTATCTGTATCTCTTGACTGGTGAGTTTAATCCATTAACATTCAGTGTTATTACTCTCAATGAATTTCTTACATCAGCCATATTTTCTTTGGGTTTATGTATGTCATATGTTCTCTTTATTTCTTTTGGTCTTTTTAGTTGTTCTTACACTCTCCTCCAAGTTTCTCTGTCCTGATTTTTCCTTTCAACCTGTAGAACTTCGTTTAGTATTTTTTGAAGTGCAGGTTTCTTGTTGGCATCCTCTCTTAATTTATGGTTTTCTGTGAAATTTTTGAACTGTCCATAATTTTTAAATGCCAGCTTTGCTGGATAGAGAATTTTAGGATGGAAGAGTTTTTTCTTTTGGTACCTTGCCTATGTCATACCATTGTCTTCTTGCCTCCGTAGTTTCAGATGAGAAACCATCACTTAATTTTATTGTGCTTCCCATGTATGTGATGGTTCTCTTTTCTCTTGCTGCTTTGAGTATTTTCTCTTTGTCTTGAGATTTGGACATTTTGATAATTATAAACCTTGGAGTAAGCCTGTTGGGATTTATACTCTTTGGGGTACACTGCGCTTCCTGGACATGTACATCCATCTCCCTCAATAGGGTTGGGAAGTTTGCAGCCATTATTTCCTTCAAAACACCTTCTGTTCCCTTTCCCTTCTCTTCTTTTTCTGGGATGCCTATAAAGCATATGTTTGTGCATTTTGCATTGTCCGTTAAATCCCTAAGTCCCTGCTGGATTTTTTCTATCTTATTATCTATATCTTTTACTAGCTGTTTGATTTCAGATGTATTGTCTTCTACATCACTAATTCTTTCTTCTGCCTGTTCAAATCTGCTGTTATGTGAATCCAGGATCTTTTTTATTTCTTGTATTGTGCTCTTCATCTCCATCATATCTGTTATCTTTATGTATGTTTACAATTTCTTCAGTATGTTTTCCCAGTGTCTTCTTAATATCCTTAATCTCTTCCTTCACTTCATTAAGTTGGTCCATTATATTTGTTTGGACAGCTTGGATTAGTTTTTCAATATTCTGCATCTCTTCCTGGTTTTTTGTTTGTTCATTGGATTCGTCCATGTCTTCCTGGTTCTCAGTATGGTTTGTAATTTTTTGTTGCACTCTGGTCATCATTTTATCTGGATGGGTTTATTCAGTTGATTAGCTTCTCTCTCTGCTCTAGAGACTTATTTAGCTGGTGGTTCTTTGTGTATGTTAAGTTTTCTCTTTGACACTTTGTTCTTCTTGTTGTATTTCCTTGGTTTTTTTTTTCTATGTTCCCTTGAAGGAAAAACATTAGGGCCTAAGGAATCAAAAGAGGTAAGAAAGGAAAAAGGATAATAGTATTACTGATAAAAGTTAGAAAAGGGGCCATATAAGACTTAGTAAAATGACTATTTAACTCATGTGTGCAGTGTAGAGTAATAGGGGGAAAAAGTGGAGTACTTAACAATGGAATGGGTGATCAAATTGAGGAAAATATATATAATGAATGATGAGGAGAGAGAGAAAGCGTAAAGAAATGGCTGAAA
>JAQZBX010065758.1:0-16159 GCA_029593785.1 Cabassous unicinctus
CCACCTGCTGTCTGCCTGGGGATGGTTTGGCTTCTCCAAGGTGCAGAATGGCCTGGGCAGGGCAGGTAGGGGCTGGCCGTGGACTCACCTCCCAGCTGTGGCCCAAGGGCCGGGCCTGGGCCTCGAACTCCAGGTAAGCTTCAATGTAGTGGGAGGACTGGGGGACGGTCCAGGTTATGTTGCATCTGTGGGTCCCTACGTGGATGACTCGGAGGGAGTCGGGGGCCATCAGGCGAACTGGAGGAGGGAGAACAAGGGCAGGCGATGCTGGGAGGCCTGCTCCCCTGGCCCTGCACACCTGCTGCTCCCCCCCTCCTAGCAGGCTCTGCCCCAGAGCCCACCCCTCCCTTCTCCAGGCCTCTGCTCAAATATCACCTATTTGGAGAGGTTTTCTCACCACTCACCACACTCTCTCCCCCTTACCTTTTGACTTTTCTTCCTAGAACCTATCACATACCCCAACATATTAAATACCCATTTTGTTTCCTTATTCATTTCCTGTCTCCCTGCACCAGGCTGTGAGCTCGCTGCGGAAGGGACCTTGTCTGCTGGGTCCTGGGTGCCTGGAGCACTGGCCAGCACAAAGGACGCACTCGATTAAATGTCTGCTGAATGAGTGAATGGAGGTGACCTTCCTCTGCACTCAGAGTTGATCTAAGGGGTTTTCACGGAGCAACTCATTTATTTTACATTTGATGCTTGTAAGATTTTATGATTCTGAAGTCAATCTACGGTTCTATAATTCTGAGACTCTGTAGAACTACACAAATAATAATGATGTTTATTTTGCATGAGCTACGTGCTAAACAGTCTCAGTGTCTTGGCTCACAGACTCTTCACAACAATCTTGTGCTGTAGGTTAACTCTGATTATCCCCATTTTACAGATGAGGAAACTGAGGCTCAGGCATGTGAGATGATCTGCTCAGGACATGCATCCATTCAAGGCAGGACTGGGTTTTGAACTCACTCTCTGGCCCATTCCTTCCCTCAATATGGACCCCAAGGTCAGATGATGGGAAAGGGCAGGAGCCTGGGGTGGACAAGATAAAGCAGGCGTCATGCAGAGGGGTGATGGGGCTGGGCACTCGGTCATTCAACAACCTTCCCAGAGCCCCATGCTGATCAAGCCTGGAGACATCAGGAGCGAAACAGATCCATAGTCAGGCAGTGGCAACCTGGGATATAAACTCTCTAAAAGAAGAGGAGCAGAGGGCTGGGGGAGTCTGGGAAGGCCTTCTGCAGGAGGCGACCCTTCACTGAGCTTTGAAGGGTGAGGGGAATTTTCCAGGTGGGAAGAGCCTTCTAGGCAGTGGGACCAGCATGTGCAAAGACTCAGAGGCATGGATGGGCATGCTGGGTTTGGGGAACCATTGGCTGTGGTGGGGATAGAGGCCAAAGAGGAGGAGTGCTGAGAGACGAGGCTATGAGGGTCCTGAGCAGCCTTGAATGCCAGCGACAGGAGCTAGGACTTGATCCCAAGGGCAACCGGCAATGAGCCGATGGAGAGAGGCTGGAGCAGGAAGGATCCCAGAAGGGAAGAAAGGGGAGGAGATGCGCGCCCCCACCCCAGCCCCGCCCTGGGGTCCTCACTCACGGTTCTCAAAGGGCTTGAAGACCTGGCTCATCACCATCCTCCGCCTCTCGCCCTCGTGGCACATCACGCTCAACTTGACGGTGTCAGCTGCAGTCAGTTTCTGAGACTGCAAGGGAAGGCGGGCAGGGATGCAGCCAGCAGCGGCAGAGAACACAGGGGTCCAGGGAGGGAGGAGGCGCTCAGGGAGGGGGGCAAAGGGAAGACAGGAAGGGCGAGCAAAACTACAGCAAAAGTGTGGCTCTTTCAACTGTCCCACTACCTAAGACAGGGGTTAGCAAACGTTTTCTCCTAAAGGGCCATACGGAATGTGTTCAGCTTTGCAGGCCCTGTGGTCTCTGTCACAACTACTCAGCTCTGCCAGAAGCAACCATAGACACTGTGTAAACGAATGGGCATGGCTGTGCCCCAATAAAGCTTTATTTACAAAAACTGGCAGTGGGCTGGTTGTGGCTCTCGGGCCATAATTTGCCAACCCCTGACCTAAAGATGCCTTGGTAGGTAGTGAGTTCCCCACCACAAACAGTGTGCAAGCAGAGTGGGCCCCCCAAGAAAGTACAGATCTGGAACTTTGAGAAAATTGAGACTAGGGTTATTGTTATTGTTATTGTTATTGTAAAGATGTTGCTAATAATACAGTTGATTGATCACTTTACCTGTGCCAGGCACTCTTCTAAGCATTTGACATATATTATCTCATTTAATTTTCTCATCACTCTGTGAGGTAAGCATTATTACTATCCCATCCACACTGAGGAAACTGAAGCACAGAGGGCTGATGACTGGTCCAAGGTCACACAGCAAGGAAATGATAGAGCCAGGATTTGAAGCCAGCCATTTGCAGGCTCCCAGGGCCTGCCCAGCAGTCTGGTTCCAGAAGCTGCTCTTTTATCGGCTCCACTGTGGGACACGATTTTCACATTCTCCTGCCTTTTGAGACTCTGTATATCCTGATGGTGGCTGGAAAAAAGGCAGTTTGGACGTCCCTGGTGCTTGTCGCTGCCAAGGAGGGTTTAACGTGGAATGATTTGATTCACACGGACAGAGCCACATGCCCCGCAAGAGGCAGCCTCGGCTAGGGAATCCAGCAAAGCTGGGTTCAAGTCCCAGCTCAGCCACTCCCGAGCTGTATGATCCCAGGCAGGGCCACATCTCTCCAAGCCTCAGTTTCCTCATCGGTTAAGAAGGGCCTGGAGCTGGTGCCCACCCACAGAGCCGTGAGGGTCCGCTGATGATAGCTGGGGTGTGTCAAGTGCTTCCTCAGTTCTGCCTGCAATTCTAAGTGCTTTAACCCTCAGAGCAGCCCTGCCAGGTAGGTGCCCTCCTTAAGATGCCCATTTTACAGATGGGAACTGGGCACAGAGGCTGCCTAACACCGTACAGCTGATATGTGGTGGAGCCAGGACTAGTGCCAAGATTGTTGGGCCCCTGATCCATGCTCGTCACCCCACACCTGCCTGCACTTACCAGGAGCTGGGGAAGAGTCGGATGGGGTTGTGGTTATAACTACTGGGGCACGCTCCCCACTTGATAAAGAATCCAGAAGTGTCACAGCACCCCCAAAGGCATGGGCAAGACAGCAGGAGCAGAGGCAGGGAGCCCTCTGGGTCATGCTTGGGTCCCCACCTTTGGACGCTGCCCTCCTTCCTTCTACCTCCTCCTCCTTGGCCCCAGGCAGCTGTCCCTGGGGCAGCCCCTGGGCACTGGGCTCTCTGGGTCCCGGCTTCTCCCCTGGCCTCCAGCGTATACTCCAAGATCGCAGTCCTGGGTGGCCCGGGACACCCTCCCTCTCCCCCCACACTAGTCCCCTCCCTCTCCCCTGGGCTCCACTACTCACATTTGGGTGTCCGAGGATCAGGTTACAGGCCCAGGATCCTGGCCTCACCGGGAGCAGACCACAAGTTTGGTTCCAGGGTCTTTCAAGGCAAAGGAAACTCCTTAGAGAGGAGACACCCGCGGGGCTGGCCTGAGGGACCCCTGCCCAGATAGCTCAGCTCTTGAGACCCCTGGCTGCAGCTGCTCGGTCCCCGGCAGCAAGGCCGCCCTGTGCGTGGGCTCTAGGCCTACCTCAGTGGGGGTGACAGGTACCACTCCCCCAGCCACCCCCCAACCTTCTTCTCACTGGGCACCTTTTCCTGCCCTTCCCATCGCAGCTTGGCCTCATGGCCTCTCCCCACACAGCAGCCAGAGTGTTCTAGAAACACAGACACATGCTGGAGACTCACACCCCTCCCCACTGAAAGCCCTCCAAAGCCTTCTCATGGGGCGCAGGGTCAAGACCAGGCCTTAATTCAGCCCAGGGAGCCGTGGGGGTTTACCACCCACCCAGGAGCCAGGGCCAAAGCCCAAAGCCACGGTTGCCTCCCCCTCCTCCCTCCCCAGTCCAATCAGCCCCTGAGCCTGGGGAGCTTACCTCCACCTCAGCCTGTCTCTGGAGTCTCCCCCTTCCTCCCAGGCCCCACCAACTGCACCTGGGCTCAGACCCTCACTCATCTGCCTCCTGGGTGACTGGGCTTAGAGGACCCTTCAGCGACCCCCGACCAGCCCCAGGCTCCTCTACCCCATCCCCAGGCCTGTCCCCACAGCTGCCCCGGGGGTCTCTCAAAAGCCCAGCTTACTCAGAAAGCTTGGGGAGCTGCCTTGCTCCCTCTCCTCTAAAGCCGAGTCCAGCCTGGGCACAGCAGGCTCGCAGCCCAGGCTCCCAGACCACGTGGTGCAGCTCGTCTCCCCAGCCCCCCCCGGCAGCCCAGCCCCTACCACCCCATCTCCTCTCCTGGGTCCCCTGCGTCTACACAGACAACTCCCCAATTCTCCTAAATGATGTCTTGATTCTAGGCTTGGCTCCAAACATTTGTGAGTCTAAGAGCGTGTGGGTCCCACTATTGCAAGATTCCATCAGTGCAGACTTCTCGGAGCCTGAAATTTTAGGGCTCCCAAAGCCTGAAAGTCAGTGACTGTGAGACGGCACTGCCTGAGACCCCGCTGTGCAGCCGGCCGGCTCTGCACTCACCGCTTGTCTGATTGGGCGTGGACGTGGCAGGACGAGGCTGGTGGACTTCCATCCTGGCTCCAGACGCACGAGATGTTGGCTTTCGAGTTGTAGAAGCACGTGAGTTTGGAAGCCTCTGCCGGGCGAGACGAGGCGTGAGTGGCTGCAGGGCCCCGTGGTCCCCAGGGCTCGCCCCCCGACCCCTGCTCCTGTCACCCTGCGCCCACTGGGTAAGGTGGGCATTGAAGGGACTTGAGCCTCCAAGGACTCGCGGGCAGTCAGAAGGCAGCAGGGCGAGAAACCAGCGTCTTCTGTGGCTTGAGATGCACATGTGGCAGCGGGGACCCAACAAAGGGGCCCAGGGGTGAGGGAGTCGCCTGGTCTCCGGTCCCTGCTGCCCCTGCCGTCCCAAGCCCCCGCTCCCTCCTCTTGTGCCTCCCGCCCCTCGAAGGGCCTCGGTACCCTCCACCAGGGAGGCTTGGCCATGCAGATGCCCCAGGTCTCACCGTTCACGGCCGCCGGTGGCCCAGGGATGGCCAGGGGAAGGAAGACGGCGAGGACGGGCAGACACCAGGACAGAGGAGGGGCGGCCATCACATGCACGGGGTGGTTCTGGGGCGCGAGGGGAGACAGCACAGATGAACCCCCAGCCGTGGCCTTCCCCGGTACCCTGAGAGGCAGGCTGAGCCGGGGGCCCCGTCATGCTGCAGCTTCAGGCACCCCCAGAGCCGCAGGGGTTCGTAAGGCGCTTCCTAAACCTCTGCCTTGAGGTTTAGGAAGTGCCTTACACCAGACCCAGCTATAAATACTTGACTTACCCCTCAAAGCCGCTCTGAGGAGCTGGGAGGGCTGCAGTAAGCTTTACCGAGGAGGCTTCCTCCACCACCTGCCCGTGAGCTCCGCGGGGGAGGGGCCAGGCCGAAGGTGGCCGAGTAGCCCCCAGGTAAGGCGCGCCCCTCACTGGCTGGCCCAGTTTTGGGTTTTCCCGGACCCAACCCCCTCAGAAGCGGTGAGCAGCGGGGGTTCCTCCCATCCCTGGGATCCCCAGCCCATGCTTTTAGAGGCGTTAGCCCAGCTGCTGGTCCCTATTTTACAAGATGTGCACCCAGGAGTCTCTGCCGCCAAAGCCCCTGGGCACCCTTCCCACTTCAGCTGTGGCACCATTCTCCCGCCAAGGGGGCATGAAGCGAGGCCCCGCCCAGAGGCGCCGGCCCCGGGGGGTTGTGACTGCGGTGGCATTTGAGGTCAGTGACTGACGGTGTCTTCTGTCGAGAAGCCTTCGCAGGCACCTTCTAGCCACACCATGGAAACTCTTGCTCACTCAGCGCAAGGGCAAGGTGCCGGCCACAAGCCGCTGCAGTGGAAACTGTGTGCAGGGACTCTAGGTGGCCTCCGTCCCCCCACGGGGGCTGGGCAGGGGGAGTGAGAAAAGTGAGTGCGGCCATTTCAAGATGATGGGCTGCCTGGAGGAGCGAGGGTTGGAGAGGGCCAAGGGGGCCCACGGGGGCTTCCAGGGAGAGGAGCCAGGGGAGTCTACTTCAAACCCTCAGACACTTTGATCCTAGACCTGCCAGACCCCTGAGCACTGGGCTTTGTCACCCCTCTGCAGCCCCTCTTCCAGGCCCTCCTCCCACTTCTCCACCCACACCCCTCTTCTCGCTCTGTCCCTCCCTTCTCCCTCTTGAGTCTCGCGTTGGCTCCAGCCCTCACCTCCCATGGTCCTTCTCCAGCATCTGCTCTGAGCCTTGACCTCACTCCCAATGACCCCCTAACAGGAGCCCCAGGGATCCAGTGGAAGTCCGACTCTCCGCCTCAGCTCCTCCCAGCTGGCTTTTGGGTTTGGAGCAATTGTGCCCTCCTCCTCCCGGTCCCCTTCACCCCCACAGCCTGCCAGCCAGGAAGCCCCAGGGTCAGGACAGCCCAATGACACCTTGCCCGTCTCTTCCTCTCCCCCAGAGCCACCCTCGCAGACCAGCCCAGGTCCCTCCAGCCTAATGATGGCACTGTCCCCCTCTGCAGCAGCCGTACCTCGAGACTCTCAGATTCGTTTCCCAAAGCCCACCTCCAGCCATCCACCTCCCTGCCCAGAAAGCCTCAGTGGTTCCACTACAACCTGAAGCCTAAATTCCTGCTTTCCATGTTCCAAATCCCCATTTTCAGATGGGAAACTGAGGCAGAGAGGTTAAGCAAATTGCCCAAGGGTACACAGCTGGTAAGAAGCAGAGCTGGAATCTGAGTAAGGGCAGAATGCCCAGCACCCAGGCAGGGGACCTCCCCTCTGGGAACATCTCGGACACGCCTTCCCGCCCACGATCGGTCAGGCAATCAATAAACATGGATTGACTACCTAATAACATTACTTGCAGATGCGTGCTGAGCCCGGGCCAGGTGCTTTATATACACCATCTAGTTCATCTGTCCATCAGCTCAGGGGTAGGGTAATTCCCATTACACAGATGAGGAAACTAAGGTTCCAAAACAGTAAATCACCCAGGTCCCATATGTGGCCAGAGGCAGAGATGGCATTTCAGGCCAAGCCCAGCCCCCAGGCCCTCTCCCTCCCACTGTTCCATTCTGCCCTAGGAGTCAGGGTCGAGCAGGGGTACAGACGGACGAGTGGAGCATCTGTCCTGGGCATGCATGGCACGGCACCCCCTCAGGGCAGATGCTGCTGTCCTCCTTCTTTGGCTCCCCACACAGCACAGAACACAAGGCTGGGACCCCAGAGGGCGCAGAGTCCAAGGAGGGAGTTCCCAGCAAGGCCTTCCTTCCATGCTTGGTCACAGGCCTGGGCAAGGGGGGTCACTCCTCTGTGGGGGTGCAGCCCCAGGTCAGGGGTGGACCCAGGCCCCAGCTCCTGGAACAGGACCTGGCACAGAGCCCCACAGGGAGAGGAGGATGGGGTGGACAAAGGGGTGCAGGGCCGAAGGAAGGGCAGGGCCAAACCACAGGCCCCAGCAGAGAGGTGAGACAGGCAGGAGAGGAAAGCATTGCCTTGGCCACCCAAAGCCGAAGAGGTGCAGGGATGGGGAGAAGCCCACCCAGAGGAAACTGGGCAGAGTGCAGGTGGGGAGAGCGTGAAGGCACCCGAGGGGGTCAGGGCTGGGAGGGCTCCTCACAGTCAGCTGGGCCAGTGTCCTCATTGGAGAGGAGGAAACTGAGTCTCAGAGAGGCTAAGGAACCTGCTCAAGGTCACGCAGCGAGGAAGAGGTTCAGCCTCAGGGAACAGCAAGGAGAGCTCAGGCCCACTCATTCCCGCTCTGCCCCAGGCACCCTCCTTCCCGGGCTCTCACACATGGCCACACGCCTGTGCCTCGCCCTTCATGACTACAAAGCCCGCTCACACCACTGACTCATTGCGCCTCACCACAACCCTGAGAGGTGGCTATTGTCATCCCCATCATAGAGATGTCAAAACTGAAGCTCAGAGCTGCCCAAGTTTATTCAGAGGTGGGACTCAAACCATGTCATCTGATTTCAAGTTAGATGATGGTGGTGATGATGGAGATGGTGGTGATGGTAATGATGATGGTGGTGGTGGTGGTGATGGTGATGGTGATGATGGTGATGATGATGGAGATGGTGGTGATGATGATGGTGGTGATGGTGATGATGGTGGTGATGGTGATGGCTACCCCAGGGCTCTCACTCTGACCAACACTGCTGTTAGCACTTTGCATATATTATCTCATTTCAGCCTCAGCTGAATATAGTAATAACTATTATTACCCCCTTTATAAGACGAGGACACCTCAGGCTAGAAGGTGATGGAGCTGGGATGTGAACCCATCAGATGTCGTCCTGGCCCCCACCAGGGCTGACATTGCATGATTCAATGCTAGGAACGTGGGTGGGCTGGGGCAAGACAGTGAAGCAAGAGCTTGGTAGCCCAACATGCATCCCATCTGACATTGATGCCCCCCATCTCCCCTTGTCTTCTCTTGCTATCCACCCCTGCCCCCAGCCCCACTGCCCCACAGGGCCAGGATCTTGCTGTCTCACTCCAGAGGCATCTCCCTAGATGAGGACTCAGGATCTTGGTTATAGGGGATGGAAAGGAAGCCTTGGGGATGGTTTGGCCCCTCAGCCACCCCTCGCCATGATCCAAACAAAGGGTGGGAAGTCTCAGGCTCCCAGGAGAAGGCACGCGTGCTACAGGTGGTCCCAGCAATGGATTCCCACCTCCAAGGCCAGCAGACACTAGTGACATGCCCAGGTACACAGCTAAACAAGGGACACAATTAGACTCAAACCCAGGGCTCTGGCCTCCAGCCCAGGGCTCCAGGAGACTTCCCAGTACACCCATTTCATAGCCAGGTGCGAGAAGGGGCCCTTTCTCCTGCCTCACCCCCAGAGGGCTCCTTCTCTGGTGTTGGAACTGTCAGTAGAGGTCAGGAGGCAGCTCCTGTCTCTCCCGCCCCACATCGCTTCACCCTTTAGGGGCATGAATCCCATCTGAGGTTTGGGCTGGCCTTCCTCCTCCCAGTCCTCCTACCCCTTCTTAACCCCTCTGGGGTGGGGGACTCAGCACATCCCAGAGCAGCCCCAAGCCTCCCCTAGGGTGAGCTTGGAAGGAGGGATGGTTTGGGACTGGGGACCAGTTCTGTCTCCATCCAGGAGCCTTGAAAGCAGGGCCCACCACCTCCCCCAGGGGATTCCAAGACAAGGTTGGGGGTAAGGGCTGGGGGGTTGAAGTTCAGGCAGAACCTCCAGGGGAAACTGAGTCAGAGTTGAACGACTTCTCCATGACCTTCATTCCCAGCCCCTCTGGCTGGCCTAGAGGCCAGAAGGGAGCCCCTGGGTGCCCTGTGGGTGGGGCAGGGTGAGGGCAAGGTGGGGGCATCACCTGGCTGAGACATGAGGCTGCGGTGCGCTCTCTGCCGTCCTCCCTGCTGCCAAGGCCGTGGCCATCTCCCCAGGGCCCAGCTCCAGTTCTAGTGGCAGACCCTGATACAGTCGGCAAAGACTGATAGGCGAGGGCCAGCCCACTTCCTGTGCAGAGGATGAGGGGCCGCGGCCTGGGGAGGAGGGCGGGTGGAGAGACTGGCTGGTGAGGAAGCCCGAAACTCCCACAAGCACCTAGGGGCCAGATAACCATCTTCAGATCTCCCTCCTCCACTGGGAGTGTCCTGAGATAGAGCAGGGGCTGTGGTGGTGTTGTGTCAGCACACACTCACACACTCACAGTCACACACTCACACTCACACACACTCTGAATGGAGGCCCCTCGGCACACAGGAGCTCAAGGCGACACAGCCCCTTCTTCTTTCTCCTGTACCCCCCACCACCCCATCTCACACAGGCCACCCCAAACCTCCGACACCTTGGTCCTGTCACACTCCCACCCACTAACACCCAGGCCTCATACAAACATGTCCCTCTAGGTGCCCCCAGCTCTCATCCCAGAGCACTCCCTTTTCATCCAGCCTCCCAGGAAGCCCCTGACCAAGTTTTATACACTTGGAGTTTAACACTCAGAGGTGACTATCCAGGCTCTGAGAACAGTATATTGAGCATTCCAGAACGTGCTCTTCCTCTGAAGTCATGGTTCCTAATCGTCCCCCCCCCTTCCCTCTCCCCTTTTCTCAGAGGAGAGGGCTGGGGCTCAGGGTTTTGTTGCGGGTTTTTTGTTGCTGTTGTTTTTAAATGATTAAAAGCTACAGGGCCCCTCTTCAGGAGAACGCGCTTCTCTAGAGGTACGCATTGCCGCAGTCCTCAATCACAGCGCCCAGGAGAAGCAGCTTCCTCCCTTTCTCCCGATTCCAGCTGCTCTGGCTCAGACGGGTTACTATTGCAAGCTGCTGCTGCTTTCCGAGAAGGGCTGCGGGAGAGCAGGATGGGAAGTTGGAAGGGCAACTCTGCAGAAGCTTCCCTCTGCACAGAAGTGAAAAAGTGGAATTGACGACCCTAAAAAGAGAATCAAGCCCAAGTCCCTTCTGCAAACCGGGGCTGAGCTGGGGAGGGAGAAGCTGAGGGCAGCGAGGCCGGGGAGAGCGAGGCTTGCATTTTGCTTCCTTTCTGCGTTTCAGTTTCCACACCTGTAAAATGAGGGACTAACAGCTGCTGCCTGGGTGTGTCAAGAGGAGAAATAATCACAGGTGCATAAGGCTCCTGGCAGGCTCACACGAGAGCTGCTTCCCCACCCCATTTCCTTCATCTCCAGAGGAAGGCTTCCTGGCTGCAGGAAAGGGTGAGGCTGCACCACTTCTCCTGGGGAGGGAAGGGCTGGTAGCTTTCACTGCAGACCCTTTTGTACTGAATGAATGAATTTCTAGCCCCCAAATAAATGAATTCAGTTAAAAATTTTAAAAAGCACGTCACCTTCGTTTCCCAGGGCTGCTGTAATGAAGTCCCCCAAACTGGGTGGCTTGAAACAACAGGAACTCACTTCACAACCCTGGAGGCCAGAAATCCAAAATCGAGGGGTCAGTGGGCCCGCACAGCCTCCGAAGGTGCTGCGGGGGGCCGTGCTCCTCTCCTGGCTTCTGGCGGTGGCCGGCCATCCGTGGCGCTCTGTGGTTTGTGGCGTCACTCCCTCTCTGCCTCCACTGCCACATGGCTGTCTTCTCTGTCGTGCCTCTGACTTGTCTCCTCTCCTCCTCCTGTGAGGACAGCAGTCATATTGGATTCAGGCCCATCCTGATCCTACTTGGCCTCACTTAACTAATAGTAACATCTTTAAAGACCTTCTTTCCAAATCAAGTCATATTCACAGGACCAGGGCTTAGGACTTGAGCGTGTCTTTTAGGGGACACAATTCAACCCAGAAAGAAAAGGTACATCTCTAGCCAGAGCCAAAGGTCAGGGACCCAGCTGGTTCCGAGCAGCCCCATGCCAGTATAATTTTGCCTGCGGGTTTGTCAGTGGCCTGCCCTGCATGTCCTGCCCAAATCTTCTCTTCCTCCCTCCATTCCTCTTTCCTTCTTTCATCTATTCAGTGAACATTTCTGAGCATCCAAGATGCCCCAGTGGTCAGGCCAGGCTCAAAGGAATCTGAGTCAGTTGAGCAGCCGAGGCTCTGGCTCACGGATGAGGGGGCTCGACCCAGCCGTCGTGTGCCCTGGCCTGTGCAGCAGCAGGTGCAGCCTCCATCAGCTGAGTCTGCTTAAAAAGGGCAAAGTGAGGGGCATGGGGTAGCCCCAGCCTGGTCCGAGCTGCCGTCATCTCCCTCCTGGCCAGGTCGACGGTGGCCTCCAAACTGGTCTCCCTGTTTTCCAGTGTATTCTCCCCTCAGCAGCCAGAACAAGTTATTCAAAACCCAAACAAGATCAAGTTCACCCCACTCCCACCCCCTTTAAAAAAACTCCCAGTAGCTTCCCTGCACATTTATAACAAAACCCAAACTCTTAAGCTTGGCCTAAAAGCCCTGCATGAGCTGGCCCCGCCCTCATCTCGGAGCTTTTCTCCAGCAGCTCCCTCCAGCTCAGGTGCCCTGGCTGCTCATCAAACATGTCAAGTTCTTGGTGCCTGGGGCTCTGTCCATGCTGCCCCATGGCTGGACTGCTCTCCCCCGCTCCCCAAAGAGCTGCCGGCTTCTTCCCAATTTACAGGTAAAAAAACGGACGCTCTCAGGTCATCCAGCCAGACCGTGGCAGAGTCTGGATCAGAACCTGAATCTGCCTGACAGAGGATATCAGATTCTGTCTGTGACAACCTGGGAAAGAATCTAGAAGTTTCTCTGACAGCTCAGGCCTGGCAGAACTCACTCAGGCCTGCCTAGATCTTTGTTTCAGGAGTGCTGGTAGTGGATCAGCCCTCTCCCCCAGCAGACCCTTCCCCTCCCAGCACCCGAGCCACCAAGCACATCAAACTGCTTCCCACAGCTGCTTCTCCTGCACCCTTCAAACTTCCCCCTCGTCCCTCCGCACTGTGTCCTCAGCGGTGTCCCATTGTAAACCAACTCCCCAGCACCCTCAGCTTTCATGGACACAGGTCCAGCAGCTCAACCACCACTGAAGCCAGCCCCAGGCCAGGGACCCCACTTTCCTAAGAGCCATGGGCCACATTGGGGTCTGCTGGCTCCGATGCCCCTTCCTGATGGTGACTTTTCCACTTGCCCGTTGCAGGGCCACTTCCTTGGGGTGGCAGGGGGCAGGGGATCAAGCCAGGCTGCCCGACCCCTTCTCCCTGTGCCCTCTTCAGCCCTGGCATCTGCCAAACACTCTCTCCCCTTCAGCCCCATTCACTTAAGTTGGGGCTTCTGGCTCCCAGCCTTCCTCTCCAACCAACTCCCGGGAGACTTTGGGCTCTGTGTTCCAGCCTCCACATTCCCAGCCCATCTTTGCCCCAGCACCCCTATTCCTCATCGGCCACCCACTCCCAGGCCCATACTCGGATCTTGTCATCACTCTGACTTGAGCCAACCGAGAGCCCTTAAACCGCCACCTCGCCCCACTTGCTGCCACCATCCCCTTCCACTCTACAGCAGCCACCAGGCAGGGTTAAGGTCAGCTGCATGTCTCAAAAGAGAACAGAATAAAACCACAGTGGCCTTAAATAAAAGAAGTCCAGAGGCAGGCAGTCCAGGGCTGGTGGGTGGCTTTCCCATGGTATCAGGACACGAGCTGTTTCTGTCATGCTACTGGGGTATCAGTATCTTCCTCTCACCTCATGGACCAAGAGCATTGCTCAAGTTTTGTCTGTCACATCTGCATTCCTGCAGCAGGAGGGTGGAGGGGCAAGGAGGGCATGACTCTGCCTGCTAGGGACCCTTCCCCAAAATTGCTCTTGACATTTCTAACTTACATCCCATTGGCTAAAACTGAGTCACGTGACCAACCCAGCTGCAAAGGAGGCTGAAGAAAATGTGCCTAGCTATAAGTAGAAGGTATCGAGGCGGGTCAGAATGGGTTGGGGAGACCATTGATTGTTTGTGCCATAACTGCTCCTACACCATCACGATGACCTCCAGTATCTCCCAGGTCCCCTGGCCCTCTGGCCCCTCTCCCGCCCTGGCTCAGCCTGATGGCTCGGGTGCCCATCTGGCTGACACACTCACACCCACCCTCAAGTCCTTGGCCCCAGCCCTCCCCAGGGCTCTGACCTGCCTTCTCCCAAGTCAGCAGGTAGCTGAATCCTCTGCTGGGGGAAGTCCCACGACCGCAGTGCTAGGCCCCATGGCTGATCAGGATACACATCTGGGTGCTGGTGGTTGGGGGGGGAGGTGACAGCAGGCACGGTCAGGTGTCCATCCCTGGCCCAGTCCCCACCAGATGGTAGGGTGCCCCCCACATGAAATGGGTGCTCAGAGGGACCAGGGCAGGACAAGAAGGAGAAAAAGCAGCCTGGTGGCTGATTGCCAAGAGGACTCTCCCCCGAGCCCACCCCTACATCCGTGCTTCACCAGGGGCACCACTTGCCCCCAGTCTCCCGAGTCAGAGATGTGGCCATCGGCCCTGGCGCCTCCCTCCCCTCCCCCTGCTTCCAAGCCATCGCCCTCATCATCTCTCCTTTGCCGCGGCCACCACCCCTTTGCCAGCCTGAATACCCGTGTTCCTCGTGCTCCTCCTGAGCTGCCAGAGCTCCAGCACCACCACCCCCACCCCTCATATGTCACAGCGGCCATGCTGTCTCACACCCCCCTGTGCTGGGGCCTTCTCTAGGATGACGTGGGAAAAGGAGAATCACAGGTTCCAAACTTCTGAGACCCTAGAGATGCCAGAGAAGGTGAGTTAAAAACAACACTGGATTTTCAGCAGGTTTGCCACCAAAGGCGGCTTTCAAGGGTGTGCCACCTTGCTCGTGTGCGCTTGGACTGGTGCCACCTCTATGGAAGGTGGTTTGGCAGCATCCGTCAACATCTCTGGTGCACGACCCAGCAATTCCATGTCCAAAACGCATCCTATGGAGATTATATGTCCACGTGTGTACACACAATATGGTGTGTGCTGATTAATTCACGCGGTGACGAGGCCGGAGGCAGCCTAAATGTGCATCGGTCGAGGACTGGTGATAAGGAAATTGGGAAAACACCCACACAGTGGAGTGCAACGCGGCCGGGACAAAAAGACGGGGCAGCTTTCTGTGTCCACGAGCTGGAAGGTTACGTGAAAAGAGCAACGTTCAGAAATAAGTATGTCGTGTGCCACTGTTCATGTAGAAGGAAAGGGGGTGAATGTGAGCAAGTGTGCGTGTGTGCATGTGTGAGGGTGAGTGTGTGAATGCGTGAGTGCTTGTCGAAGTGTGTGAGTGTGAGTGTGTCTGTGAACTCAAGTGAACATGCACTGAGTCTTTGAAGGAATCCCTAGAAACTGGGGACAGCGTTTTCCTCCCAGGAGGGGAGCTGGGAGACCCTGGAAGCAGAGGAGAGAGAGGAGCCTCCCTGAATTCACCTTTTGTACCACTCGAACTGTTTCACGGAAACATAATACCAATTTCAAAAAATAAAAGTAAAACCAAAATAAAAATAAAAAAGTATGGGACCCTTTGGATGGGGTGAAGCTTCCCCCAGGTCTCCCCAAACACCAGCCCTTCTGTCAGGCCTGATCGTTTCCAAACCTCACCAGAGGAATGAGCAAATGTCCTGGAGTCCCCAGGCCTGAGGGGCCATCTGGTCACCCTCCTACTGTGGGATGGAGCCCAGGAGGGGCAGCATTTTGCCCACGGCCACACCACTGGGTGGCGGCAAGGCTGGCCCCTACCCCAGCCCTCCTGACTGCCGGACCAGAGTCCTAGAGGGAGGCAGTCAGAAAAGTTCTGAGGACCCTGGGAAAGGCTCTGAAGCCATGATTCCCCCCTTTCCCGTGGGAAACAGGTAGAATGAAAAAATTCTTTTCACTTTTTGTTCTTAAGCAGGTTTCACCTAGATCTGTGATCTTTCTCAGAAGACAATCGAGGTGTTACAACAAGGAAAGAGAATGTGTGATGTTTGCAAAGTGCCTGTGAGAAGTTCCTCTCTTTCAAGAAGTTGTGTTAGCTTTTTTTTTTCAGTGTTTTTATTAAAGAATTGGAAGAAATAAAATATGACTTTAAGAAGGTCGCACTGACTGCCATCTCTGCCTACGCGTCTGCTTTGGGAAAAGCATTAAGTGGGGTTAGAAACTGGCTCCCTCTCTGGGACGAGGCCCCAAGTCCACCCAGCTCCAGGAGCCTGGCACTGGGGACCCCAGAGGACAGGTGAGTGCCAGGTCTGGGTCCCTGAACTCCCCAGCGCAGTGAAGACGCCCCCTTCAGGCAGAGGCAGGGCAGGTCTAGGAACCACCAGCTCTGAATTCTATAAAGAGATGACACTAAACTCCAGCCAGCTCCGGTCTCCTGCCGTCCTGGCATTTCTGCCTCATTGTCGCCTCCAAAGCAGGGATAAGGCGAGGCTGAGAGAGGAGAGGGAACCGCATTTAGCACGTCCTGCAACATACCACGAGGCTGCAGAGGGGCTCGTGGTTCTCCTCCCGAGACTGAAGGGGAGTTCTGGGTGCGAGCAAAGGCTCTGAAGGTACCGGGCCGGCGACAAGAACTCACAGAGAAGGCAGCACTCAGGGAAGCAGCAGAGCAGGGCCACCTGGCTTATCCCTTGGAGCGAACGTCCGCATCTCAAAGCCTTCCCACAGGTGCCTTCCCCACAGGTGCCTTCCCTACAGG
>JAQZBX010065759.1:0-16245 GCA_029593785.1 Cabassous unicinctus
AGACTTTAAAATAATTATGTTTAGGATACTCAAAGAGATAAATGAATGTTCTATATCCATGAAAAGGAAAATAAATCATGACACAAAAACAAAGAGAAATGAAAAAGTAATAGATGCAAAAGAAAATAATTAATAATACAGAATTTTATTAGCTGTGAGAGGAAGAAAATAAAAATATTTTTCCTGAAAGGGTGCTGTTCTTGAGAAAGTAAGTCCTGCGAAGATTTTTGCCCCACCAGCTGAATGACCTTGGGCATTTTGGTCTTTTGGATGTCCTGGATGGACTATCTGGCCCTTTGAGGGATATGCATACAGAGGAAAGGGCCAAAAATTTCATCTTCCACTTTGAGCTGCTTGAGCTTGTTGCTTTACTTTAAATACTATGGCACAAACCCAAGTGTTTTGGGGCCTGACTCTTCTGTTAAGAACAGCAGTTGTCATTTATTGGAATTAGCACTGGCCTTAGAGTCAGGAGTAGGACTGACAAACTGGGCAGCAATGGAGGAAGCTGGTACAAATTGCCAGGGTCCAGAGGTTTGGATGGGGCCTATGGCTTATATTCAAATCCTGTGTGAAGCCAGCCTATCCTTACTTTAGACAGCCTAGGCTTATGGCAATTCTGCCCAGGTTTGTTGTAAGGATTGAATGAGCTAATCCAGGCACTACTCCTTTGTAAACTCTACAAAGCTGTGAAAATGCATAAATTGTAAACTTAAAGTGAACTTCTTAAGGGAAGATATTTTATCTCATCCTATATGTTTAGCCTTGTGTCTGGAATTAGATGTTTGTTGACTTGAAAAATGAAAGGTATAATTGTAAAATAATGTACTAATCCAAATTCTCTAGTTGTGTCTACATGGCATTCTAGCATTAAGAAAGAAAATAAAAATTGAATACAAATCATATTTTAAAAAACAAAATAGCCTAGTTGTCATTAAGAAGTAATGCTCGTTGGGTGCTCTGTGCCAGGAACTGTTCTAGATGCTTTGAAAGTAGAATGGACTTTGAATCAGTTGGCCTGGGTTCAAATCTTGGCTCCACCACATAGTGGTTTTGTGCACTTGGGTAAATTACTTAACCTCTCTAGGCTTCATTTATCTTGTATAAAATGGGAATGATTATTGGCACATTGAGAAAATTATGAGATAATATAAAGTGTTTAATATACTATATGTGTGTGTGTGTGTGTGTGTGTGTGTATTTGACAGATATATGAGCTCTCAGTAAATCTTAGTTAATGTAAGGACAGCTGTTGGTTGCCTCCCCAGAGTCCGTTTTCTCCTTCATCTTCTTCCACTGGATCCTGAATTTCTCACACTGTGGTTTGTTTGAGGTCAACCCCACCTTTTCAGCATCAGGGGTAAGCTGAATTTGTTTTCCCAAATTCTTGGCCATAGATATTTCTTGGGGAGGGGGTGATGGCCCAAGTTAAATCAATAAGGTAGGAAGAAATGTTTGCTGGGGCTTTTTGTAAAGGAGCTTCCTCTTTCTTCATTGGGTGAATGAAGATGCAGGTGGCTGTGGTATTGCTAGTAGCCATACTGAGATCACGAGGGGTTTCCTCTTTGTGAAACTGATATCATGCAAAGCAGACTATTGACATGGAAAGAAACTGGCTCATTGGTGAAATCACTGAACTGCTGGATCAAGTATTACCTGAAGGTTGAACAATTACTCCACTTCTGAGTTACATGAGGTAATAAATTTCATTTATTGCTTATGCCTGTTTGAGTAGAGTTTTCCCCTTAACTGCAACCAAAAGCATCCTGATCCAAGTATTATTGCAAGATGACACTCTAAAATGATGGTAATTACTAGCATTGTGAAAAATATTCGGGTGACTAAACTCCTCTTTCCCTTTTCATGTGAATATTTGAGTTTAGAAATTGGGCTAAGATCATATTCTTGAAATAATAAATCTGGGCTTTAGCCATATTGCTTGGGAGATGAAGAAGAAATATAAATCAAATTGTAAGGGTCAGATTCTTCCAGACAACTTTCATAGAAACAATAATATGATTGATCAACAACCATTTATCACCTACTGTATTCCAGACACCGTGCTAGGTGCTTTACTTACATTCTCTTTTGTGCTCACTTAGAATTATTTAATATAAGGAAATGGAAGCTAAGAGAGTGGTTTTAAAGCCTACTACCTAAAACAGTGCCCAGCACAAGGTGAGCTCTCAATAAATATTTGTTGCACGTTGATTGACTGCCCTAGTACATACAAAATCTGTGTTTAGACCCCTGTCTGCTTTCCTCCAAAGTCTTTGTTCCTGCCACTATACCACATTGCTTCCATGCATCCAAAGTCCAGCCCATTACTAGCAGAAGTTTGTCCACTGGTGTAAATTACTGGATTAGTATCTAAGGCAAGAAACTGTCAATTGAGAGAGTTTAGCCTCATTGGAGGCAAGTCCTAATTTGAACTCATTTACCATTCTTTTCAGAAACTAGGCTTCTTAGACCATTGCCAAGGGCAAGATAAGATGTGTAAATTCTAGTTTGCTAAGCTCAAGTAGTTTCTAGACCTCAGTGGAATTCTTTCTGTTACAAATTACATACCTTAACTTGACATCCAAATCTTGCCCCAAGGACTTTAAAAAGAGCTGAAACTTGTGTTCCACACCCAAATTTGGTTATTACAAATAAAGTTTGGGATTCTTGCCTAAGCGTGAAATGACAATAAAAATATAATTCTACTTTCAATTTGTCTTAGAATTAAAAAAAATATTTTTTATCAAATAAAAATATGTGATTTATAATAAGGTTTCAAATGTTGCTATTGATAGATGCTTCTTTTTAGTATCTGCTAATTGTGAAATTGCAATATTTTGAAATAATTTACCATGCCTAGATTAATCAACTTGAATCTTAAACAATGAATGATAGTCGAAAGTGTTCCATGACTATGAAGACTACTTTCTTTTCATCAACAAACAAAAAAAAGGTGAGAGAGAGAGAAATAGCAGGTATTTAATCTTGTTGAATTTTGTAGCTGTCAATACTTTCTGTTGTTGTTCCTTTGCTTCTAAGTGTAAAATTCAAGATCAATTGCCTTTGGTAAATATAAAACTCAGACCTCTTGACACCAGAGTGGTTAAGATGGTCTTTTGAACTTCCCACTAAAGCCTGCATATTCAATCAATCAAGAAATAGGTATTTTACACATGGATGTTATAAAAACTACTATTTATTGAGTCCCTACTTAGTGGTAGGTGAAGGGGGAAAGGCAGAATAATGGATTGGAATAAGCATATTTGTTGAAGTTTGAAAATTAGCTGAGTAGCTTTGCTACTCTGGCCAACTTATTTAGCTATGCTAAGCTTCCTTTTCTTAGTCTTTACAATGAAGGATAATAATAACCACCTTGTAGGTTGTTATAAGGATTAGAGATACTGTATTGCAGGTAAGACTTTGTATATGGTAATATTTCAACAGACGATTATCATTGCATCATTGCTGTTATTATTAAATTTGAAATGTGAAATTACTTGCCTTAGGTCATCTACCTAAGGAGGGGCAGAGCCAGGACTCAAACGCTGATGCAATCTAACAGATGTCCTTTATACTCTGCTGCCTTTCTTATGTATTGTAGAGAGCATAGGCACCATGGGATGTGGGAACAAACAGAAACCCATCCCTGGTTATGGACATACAGGATTTTATGGAATGGATGACATTCTATTTGCACCTTAAAAGATGAGTGGGATTTTTTAAAGCAAGAATAGTCAGCATATTATCTATAAGTCAGACTCTGTAGATTGTCAGTGGCACAAACAGGGATGGTAAATATGTTTTCCTATTAATTTATTTACAGTAATTCACTGGTAATGAATTACTGAATTACTGGTACAGTAATTCACTGCAATTGATTAGTGATGCTTGTCACGTGAGCTGGAAGGAAAAAAATATGGTATCTCTACTTTTGTTTACCACCCTCTGCAAGTTTTTCTTCTTATTATTATTAATTTTTGGTCCTTATAAAATGCTTACTTTAAGCCAGAATTTTGGATGTTGCATGTCAAAAGACTCACTTTATGCAATATGGCTTTACACAAGAGTGTTTGAAAGGACAACTATTTACCTGCTTAAGTCAGTGGCATGGTGGCAAAATGAAAATTAAAACCAACTTGAGGGATCTGAGCTGTAAGGAAACTCGGCACCATTTGTTGTCCAATCTCTATTTATGTACCTCTTGTCCTGGGTTTACATGGTTGTATCAAGTTCAAGGGGAAGTTAATGTCCAAAATAGCCCTTTAAGCTGCTTCTTCAAACTGCACATGTTCTCCTTTTTGTTTTTCAAGAGATTTCATCCTGAAATTCATATCATAGCTAAAGGATATATTATTTGTATGGTCACAAAGGTATTGTGGAATAAACCTAGCTAGACAAGGAGTGGGGAGACACATTTTGAAGAAATTGGTTTTTGTCCTTTCCTAAATATTTCTCACACTGTCTGGCCTTTGAAGAAAGCCCTAGGAAACATATCCACATCTGCAACACTTACTAGAAAGTGATTCATCTCAGAATCTTCTAGTTCTCTGACATGAGTCATCAAATATAAAATAGCTTTTGACAGCATCCATGTATGTGTCCCCACCCACATGGAAAGAAACTTACTTTTTACCTGATGATAATTGATGCCAGTAAAGGGATTCTGAAAGTGATCCACATCCAAAGGTACTGACATTTCTTGGTGAAGAGTTAATCAATCATTCAATCAACAAAAGATCTGAATGAAATATTATCTTCAAACAGAAACTAAGTTATGTAACTAAGGATGCTTTCTCTTCATATAATGTAGTTTAGGTTATGAATCTCTCGACAAATTAGAACAGGGAATGTGCCAAGATTTGAGTGTTTTTTTTTTCTTTTCAGTCTAGTTTTTCTGGATAAATTCCATGGAGAATATAGCACCAAACCCTTCACTGAACATTTGATGTTAGCAACATGGTTACAAAGAAGGGCAGTTTTGCAAAAAAATATTAAAAGATTTGATTTATTTTCTGAGGGCCTCTCTGAATTCTCTAGTGTTGGAGAATATTCTCTCTTTCCTTTTAAATAACAGCTTTATTGATATATAATTTAGGTATCACGCAATGTTTTTTATCATGTTCACAGAGTTGTGCAATCATCACGATCAACTTTAGAACATTTTTATCACCCCCAAAATAAACCTTATATTCATTAGCCTTCACTCCCCGCTGATATATTTTCTGTCTCCACAGATTTGCCTATTCTGGACATTTACTATAAATGGTGTCTGTGTTAGGATGAATTTTATACCCCTCAAAGCACATGTTCTTAGACTTGATCCTCATTCCTGTGGGTATGAACCCATTTTAAATAGGAATTCTTGAAGATGTTATTTTAGTTAAGGTGTGGCCCAACTGAATGAAGTTCAGATTACAGGAGTCCTTCTACAAGCAGAAGAAATTCAGACATAGAGGGAGAAGGCCACAAGGAGAAGCCAGAAACAAGCATTCACCAGGAACCCAGAAGAGAAAGGAGAGACTATTGCTATGTGTTGGGAAAGCCAAGGAACGGAAGGGTTGCTGGCTAGCCAGGATGCTACTGACCATGGGACGAACCAAGCCTTCTAGCCCCTGAAGCTCTGCGCCAATAAATATCTGTTTAAGCCAAGACCAGTTTGTGGTATTTGTAATGGCAGACTAGCAAAACTAAAACAGAATTATACGGTATGGTCTTTTGTGACTGGCTTCTTTCACTTAGCATAATGTTTTCAAGGTTCATCCCTCTGGTAGCATGTATCAGTACTCCATTCCTTTTTATTGCCAAATAATATTCCATTGTATGTATATATCACAATTTGATTATCCATTTATAGGTTGATGAACATTTGAATTGTGTCCATTTTTTGCCTATTATGACTAATGCTGCTAGGAACAGTTTAAAAGTTTTGGTGTGGATATATGTTTTAATTTCTCTTGGTTATATACCTACGCATGGAATTGCTGGGTCATATGGTAACTCTGTGTTTAATCTTTTGAGGAACTGTGGGACTATATTCCAAAGCACCATTATGCATTCCTACCTAGAGTCATTCTCTTTTTTTTTTTTTTTTTAAAGATTTATTTATTTTTTATTTATTTATCCCCCCCTTGCTGCTTGTGCTGCTGTGTCCATTCGCTGCGTGTCTTCTCTGTGTCTGCTTATCTCCCCCTTGCTGTGAGGTCTTGCCGCATCAGCCCACGGCGCCGCGCGAGCCGGCCTGCCCTCACAAGGAGGCCTCGGGACGCGAACCCGGGGCCTCTCATATGGTAAACGGGTGCTCTATCCATTGCGCCACACCCGCTTCCCTCATTCTCTTTTGAAACACCTATTTATCATCCTTTTTTTCTTCAACTGCTAACTTGTCTAATTCATCCAGATCCTCATTTATGGATGTTTTTTCAAAGAACTGGAGCAGTTTTCCAACCTAATTTCATCAGCTTCATGAAGTTCTTGATCTTTTTCAGGATTTGCATTTGCATTTTGTGATAAATTTGCTCTCTGATGCATATTGAATCCAGTTTACATTTTCCTTGAAACAACCCCATGTAGTGAGAATTATTAATTGCAGTTTACAGGTGAGCAACTTACTCAACCAGGTTAAATAGTTATCTAGTAAGTTGTTGAACTAACATTCAAACCATTGTGAAGAACAGAATTGACTTTACAAGAAAAGGAATACTACGTTTGAGGATAGTGTTATCCAGAGGTATTACTAACCTTCCCTGAACTTCCGCTTAGGCTATCTTATTTACTTCCCTCAAGAACTCTGAGGGAATAATATAGATGTTAGAATGTTCTGGGCTGCAAGTAACAGAAAACCTGAACAAATGTGGTTTCAGTCATTGTGGTTTATTTTTCTTACATAATGCAAAGTCCTAGAGGAGGCAATTACAGAGTTGGTACAGCAGTTAAATGAAGGACTTAGGAGTCTATTTCAGTGTGAATCTCTTGGCTTTACCCTCATGGTTGTAAGAGGCCTGTAGCAACCCCAGTAGTTACTCTGCTATTCCCAAGCAGGAAGGAGGTATGATGCTTCTTTCTTCTTGTGTTTCCTTCATTTTATTAGGGAAGAAACCTTTTTCCCCAGAAGCTTCTTACAGACTTACTCTTATGTTTCAATGACCAGAATGGAGTTGCATGCTTATTCCTAATTACAAGAGAAGCTGAGAAAGCAAGTGTGTGGCAATTTCAGGCTCTGTTTTGTACAGAAGGATCCCTCTGTCTTGGAAGAAGTGTGGGAGAATGGCCACCGAGTCCGTTGTCATCATGTCTGCTACAGTTAGGTATTAATAGCCCTCATTGATAGATGAGAACCCTGAGGCTCAGAGATGCTAAACACACACAGTTAGTAGCAAAGCTAAGATTCAAGCAAGGAAATTTGGGTTCCAAAATCTCAGCTACAGCACACAGTCTCAGAGGTGATGTGTCCATTTGAAAATTGTTCCCATAGATGAATAACTATTTTACTTATTATACTGCTAAAGGTAAAAGAGGAATAGATGGTTAAAAAAAATGAACTTTGGGAAGTGGATGTGGCTCAAGCAATTGGGCTTCCATCTACCATATAGGAGGTCCAGGGTTTGATTCCTGGGGCCTCCTGGTGAAGGCAAGCTGGCCCGCATGGCAAGCTGGCCCATGCAGACTGCTGGCCCATGTGGAGAGCTGGTGCAGAAAGATGGCACAACAAAAAGAGACACATAGGAGATACAAGAGAGACAATAAGAGACACAGCAGACCAGGGAGCTGAAGTGGCGCAAGAGATTGAGCGCCTCTCTCCCACTCCAGAAGGTCCCAGAATAGGTTCCCAGTGCTGCCTCAAGGGAAGATAAGACACAGAAGAACACTCAGCAAATGGACACAGAGAGCAGATGGAGGTGGGGGTGGGTGGGGAATAAATAAATAAATAAGGCTTTAAAATTTAAAAAAAAATTAAGTATAAAAAAAGAAAAAATATGAACTTTATAGAATATCAATTAAGATTATTTCTGTTCATGTGTCATATAACAGGTTTTAGAAACATTTGTTATTTGACAAATCATATATTTTTTTACTTCATAAAAATTAAAATCTCTTTTCATCTCACCTTGTTTTTCTAAAGTAGATTATTTCGGGAAGATGTAAACTACGATTTTAGAGTTGGAAAACTGCCCTTTAGTTACTAACCTTCTGGATTTTTGCTCAAAGGCAGGTGAAGAAAGTGATTTTAGTATTCCTTTGGCCAAGCTAATATATTTCCTTCTGAATAGCTATGTGCTTACCTATTCAGATGAGCAAAATCTTATGTTAAATCCCTTTCAATTCCTTCTAATATGTGGTTGGGATGTGAATATTAAAGATATTTCACCAAGGGTTTTACATTCATTATCTCATTTGATCCTGACAACAACCAATCAGATACCTATTGATTTCCATTTTATTCATATGTAAACCAAGAAGTAGAGAGATTAAATGACTTGTCCAAGGCCACCCAACTGATAAATAGTAGAACTGGGACTTGAACCAAGGGCTGTCTGATAACAAAACCCATGTCCTTAATCATGTACTGTATTCTCTCTACATCATGATACTATTTAAGCTCCATGTCTAATATTCCAAGATGAGAAAAGAAGACTAGTACTAGAATTGTCATTAATGAATGCATATCTTAATATAAATTTTTTTATTAGATGAACTTTGACCCCAGTGATTCTAATAAGGACTCTATTGTACTTGGAGACCAAAAATTTACTCTATCTCTGTTTGACCTAGGGGTACATTTTCTACTTCAAACTCTCAAGTGATGTTGCTGTTATAGGGAGACGTACTGTGTATAACTCTAGCAGTTGATAATCCCAAAGAAAATGACATTTTATTTGGGAATGAGACCTATTCAGAGATGGACTTAAATCATGTGTTCAGGTGTCTCTCCTCTGTACCAGTTCCTAAAGCCCTTTTCAGAGCAGCCTAACTGTCTGAGAGTGGGCCACAGGAGCTATTTGAGATATGTCAAATGGCCAAGAACCTAGGGTAGAGTGGACTGTCCTTGACTCTGAGGTATCAATTAATTTATAGATGTTACTGACCTTATTCACAGAGGAGGTGGCCTTTCAACTCTCCAGGTATCGCGTCTGCTTTTAAAAGGGCAGGAGTCATTTAGTCCAGAGACCCCCTCAGCTTCATGTCCTGCTCTGTGCAGTCCCCTGTGGCCTGGAGCCCCAGAGCCTAAGCCAATAGCAACTCAAGAAGTCAAATATGTGCTTTTTACCTCAGCTACCATTTCGTGTTCACTTTTCAACCTTGATGACATGATCTTCTCCTCTCAAGGGCCTAGTGTTTTTAGAGTATGGGGTATTGAGTTAGGCAAGTCCACATCTAGAGCTCATTTCTGCTACTTTCTAGTTGTATGATGTGGGGCAATTTTACCTAGTTCTCTAATACTTGCTTTCCTCACCAATTAAAGGAGTGTTGTCTGAGGAGCAAATAAGATGATGTCTGTAAAGTATCCTGAACACGTAACTGCTCTACCAATGCTAATTTCCTACACACCTCCCCCACCCCCAACCCTCTGTCATCGCTTAGTAATCAAAATCCCCACTTAGGGAAATTTAGAAGAGTTTCTGCTAATCTCAGTCATACTCATATTGAACTATGATGGGCTAAAAAGGCTTAAAGCTTGCTATTCTCTTTGACTTAAAATAAGAATCTCTGGTGGTTGAATAACAAATATCCTCAGGTCAATGAGGAGAGATTGTTGGGAGGGCAAGGGGTCCTTTCTGGAATCCCAGCAATCATAGCATAGAGACCATTCTTTCCTATTAGAAAATTTGGGGATAAAAGGGAAAAATGTGTATTTCTGAAAACTCTAGAAGAAGCAGATGAAATTTGAGGAAGTGCCCTTTGTTTCTTGTCTCTCTTATGTGATTTCTGTTACAATTTAGATTAGGAATTGGTAACTTTGTGCTTATTTGACATACCATGGGGACTCAATGAATATTAACATATTCTCTGTGACCTAAGAGTGTAAGGCTCCATCATTAGTCCTTGAGAGAACAGTTTGTAGCTAAAAAGTTTTTGCTGTGCAGGTAAGCTAGATGTTGTAAAACTCCACAAAGGGGAAGCTGCTGAATTTAGGTTGTTCATCAAACAGTTTAATTTTCCAGGAAGACAGGAAAGAGTAAACCAATTTGATGAAGGTCTTCTGCCCAGCTTTGTAATAGAGAACATAAAATATTTGCCTTGAGAAATTGTTGACTGGGTCCACAATTCACATAAAATTATGCTGCCTTTCTGAACACGTCATGAGAATACTTTTTGGCCCCTATTTGAAAATTGCTCAGTTTCAAAACTTCATGATTCATTTCACAATCCCTCTTTGGAGTTCAGCAGGCAAAGTCAACAGATTTGATTTGAAGAGGTAGTTTATGATAAAGGTCGCCAGCACAGACTCTGAGTGTCTTAGGTTTGGTTTCCTGGACACAGACTCTGAGATGGAGCTTTGTGTGCACGAGTTTTATCACGGGGGTATGCTTAGAAACAGCATATGTATGAAAGTGAGTGAAGCAGAATTGGGCAGAGAGAGAAGTTGAACTGTGATGCAGTTGCAACAGATGCCCCAGAAAATTCCGTGGGAAGTTCTTTACAGTCTCCTAAACTGAGGCAGGGTGGTTGGGCCTCGGTACCCCCTTTCAAAGGGGCATAATCTAGGACGAGTCATTTCCTTTGTTGAGGGAGCTTCCTTTGTTGAAGGCAGTTCTGGAAGAAGAACACAGTTATGAGCCCTTCAGCTGCCAACTCTTTGGCCAACGTCCCACAGTGTCCCACAGTACAGCAGTGATACTGAACTGGGTTAGAATCTGGCAGCTCCGTGGTTTAGTAGCTGTGGGAAGTCACTTAAATCTCTGAGACTACCTCATGGGATTTTGAAGGTTAAATGATTTTTACTCCTTGGCAAAGTGCCTGCCTATAGGTGATGCACAATAAGTGTTGCTGTCATCATCATCATTTTACTTATTAGGTGATGCTTTATGAAAATTATTAGTTGAGTTCTTGTTGCTGAGCTCTATACTCTTATATCTAATTGCTGACCAACTTCATCTGGGTGTGCCACAGTTGTCTTAAACTCCACTCTTCTACACTCAACTCTATCCACCCCATCCGTTAGCTACAGTCTGAGAGAATGAAGTTAACTCATATGGAGAAATAGCCATGAAAGCAGGAGTGAGAGCGAGAGCGAGAGCGAGAGAGACTGACAAATATTTTGAGTACCTGGATACCCTGAGGCCACCTCCTTCAGGGGACTTCTCACAATGTCAGCCAATTTGCTTTTTGATTAAGCTAGGTATAATTGGGTTTCTGTCATTTGTGATCAAAAGAGTCTTGGCTAATGTTTCATTTTTCAGATGCTGTCCTCCTTGCAGGAATGCAATTAATCTTTTTATTCTGCCCTCTTATCAGGAAGTTCGTTAGTGCCAAGTAGCTCAGTGTTTGTGAGACCACTAGAGTAAACGTCCAACAAAGTTGTTTCAGGAATAAACATGTGCCCACTGCACTATGGTCCAAGCCTTTGACAGAGAGATAGCTGGTGAGCTGACTCTTTGCCAGCCTCAGGGTCTTTAGGCTCATTGATTCAGTGTATCTTTGGGATGGGTTTAGTGTAACTTTGTACAATTCTTAGACACTGCCAAAAGATAGTATGTAATTTTATTGGGCAAAAAGAAAGTCAGGAATGATGTTGGACTTCTTTGGGAAAAATTAAATACCCAATTCTCTAAAGCTTCTTACAAAAGTTTTATGGTGTTTGGTTGCATATTAGTAATCATCTCCCTCCTCTGGACTTTAGCACAAATTGCCTGAATCTCTCATTTTATATTTAACATAGTCTGTCTTGTATCATAACTTAATTTTTTTTTACATGTGAAGAATATCTATCAAACTGTGTATATAAAATTAAAGATAGGTAAAAAAATACAAAGAGATCCTTTCTTTGCTCCTTTAGTTATAAGATGCTGTAATATCTTCTAATTCTTATTTTTAATTTATACATACTACTTTCTTCTATATTTTGTTTATTTTACTGACAATCTAATGTAATACTTTATAGTTCACAATCTTTTCCTAATTGTTATTATATATATATATATATATTTGTGTATATGAAAATGCACACACACACCCTAGTTCCTCAAATAGATTGCAAGCCTTTGTAGGTAGTAATCATATATGTCATAAATCCTTTTGATTCTCCAATGCCAAGCATAGTTCTCTGCACATTGTAGGTACTCAATAAACAGTGTTTTAATTATAGTGGTCATAATGGCAATGCATCATCTTGCATCTCTAAGAAAAAGATCTAATAATTCAACATTGGCATGACCTTCTCATTCTTTTTTTTTTTTAAGATTTATTTTATTTATTTATTTCCTCCTCCCTCTACCCCCAGGTCATTTGCGTTTGCTGTCTGCTCTCTGTAAATCTGTTCCTTGTGTGCTTGTCTTCTTTTTTAAGTAGGCACTGGGAACTGAACCCAGGACCTCCCATGTGGGAAGGAGGTTTCCAATGGCTTGAGCCACCTCCACTCCCACTTGTGTCTCTCATTGTGTTTCCTCATTGTGTCTCTTTGTTGTGTCATCTTGTTGCATCAGCTTGCTGCTCCAGCCTGTTTCATCAGCTTGCTGTCTTGCTCGTCTTCTTTAGGAGGCACTGGGAAACAAACCCAGGACCTCCCATGTAGTAGGTGGGCACCAAACTGCTCAAGGCACATCTGCTTCCCAATGACTGTCTCATTCTGATGTGGCTCTTTACCAAACAGCAGGCAGACCTGGGTTCTTCCTTTGGTTGCCTCTGCGATTACCAATGCTGCGACAGTTTGAATTCTGTGAATCTCCCCAAAAAGATTATGTTCTTAAACTAATCTATTCCTGTGCATGTGGTACCCTTTGATTGCATTAGATTTCATTTTACTTGATTAGATTGCTTTTGATTGGACTAGTCAGTGAGTGACTCAGGTTGTGTCTCTACCCTCTTGCTGGGTCTTATATAAATGGAGACACAGAGAGACACAGAGAGAAAAGAAACTGCCATTTTTGTTCCTGGTACGTGAGAAAGGACTCAAGCATTGCTAGCAGTCAAAGCTTGAGCATGAAGCCTCCAAGAGGCTGGACCTAAGGAGCAGCTCAAGGCTGAAAAGATGAGTCATATGCCTAATAGCCAGCAGCTGAACTCGGGAAGAAAGCAGAGCAACTGAGACTGAGAGAGGAGGCCCAGAAAGAGACGAGCCCTATGCCTGGTTACCCACAACTGGGTTCCTGGAGTTGGCAGATTCTAGAGGGTAAGGCAGGGACAGAGATCAGTGGCTTTGTCATGTGGCAGGACACTAGGATCACCAGTAGCTGACTTTGGTGGGAAAGCATCTCTGATGGTGCTTTGATTTGGACATTTCCTTGGAACTAGAAGCTTTTACCCTAATAAATTTCCTACTATAAAAGCCAACACATTTCTGGTACTTTGCATCAGCAGCCTTTTGGCAAACTAAGACAAATGTATTTCTTATAACTTCTTGGAAAGTCATTACACCCTAGGTCAAGAGTGGTATAGCTTTGAAAATTCAATTGTGTGAAGAATATTAGTAAGATGGATTTATATTCCTTCAGTCCAAGGGTAGAGATGTCTAGAAACTTGGAAGAGAGAGACAGAGAGTAGAGCAAAGGACAATGACATATGAAGAAGAATACATGAATGTTTCTTTGCCATTTTAGTATTTATTTAGCATTTTAGAGACCTCTGTCTCTATCTCTACTGCATGATTGTCTTTCATTTCCATGCCTGAAATAGTCGTGGAAAAGCATGAAGTAATCAGTAAAAAAAGACTAGGATATGAGAGCTGAGAGGGAGAAGCATTAAGTAGGAAATGTTATCAAATAAACTATGCATCCCTTTCTGAGCTGTCCCTAGGCTTGTTCTAGGGTAGATAAAAGAAGAAAATGTGCAAATAAAGAAGGAAAATAAAAATAGTCATCTATTTATTCATCAAATAAATATGTTTCTGTAGCTCACAGTGTGCCGGGCTTATTATACAGGATTTTACAGTTTAAAAATTACAACCAAATACATACCTAGAGCTAGAGCCACACTTTGGAATGAAAGTGGAAGTTCTTTTTAGAAGAGATTAAAAAGGCCTGAGGGTCTCCTAGGAGAGAAGGAGGTGAGGGGTCCAGGTATGGTTTCTTTCAAGTAGGGTTTAATTCCCCTTATACACTTTTCTTTCCTATTTTTCCTTCATTGTTGTCTTTAAAGATTTTGGTTTTATAGAGATGTTAAAAGAACAAATTTTCTCTGTAGGTCATTTGAGAGCTCACCATTATTAGTCATTTTTAAGTAACAGCAGATTGAGGCAGCTTGAAGTTTGTAATAAATGAAGACTTTAAATAGAATTAGCCTATCAGCTTTGAAGAAAGCTTCACTGGGTTGGCCAAGTGAGGAGAACAGCTGACTAAGCACCCTGGCTGGGAGTTTCTATATCTTTTTATTTATTTGTTTGTTTTTATTTATCTTTTATGTTTTTATATTTTTTATTTTTAAAGAAGCTTTAGATTATATAAATGATACATCAAAAATATACGGCGATTCCCATATACCCCCCTCCTCCCCCTCCCACACTTTCCCCCATTAACAACATCCTTCATTAGTGTGGCACATTTGTTACATTGGGGAACACATATTGGAGCATTGCTACTATGCTCAATACTATGCACATGGTCAATAGATTACATTACAGTTTACACCTTGCATTGCACCTTTTTATAGGTTTAGACCAAATGTATAATGACTTGTATCCGTCATTGCAATGTCATTCAGAACAATGACCCAACTCCCTCACCTGCCATGGCTTAGCTGTTTAAACTTGATTGAGTCACACAAATAGGTTGAGCCTATAAAGTAAGGACATGGGATATCATGATCTTTTTGGTCTCTTTCAGATGGAAAGTAAAGATGAGTTGCAAAATAAATACTTAGTATTGCAAATACACACACACACACACACACACACAGACACACCCCTAGAGCTGGAGTCAGACTTTTGCATGAAGCTGGAAGTTCTTAAGGGAGAATAAAGAGACCTGGGGATCTCCTATTAGGGAAGTAGGTGAGGGGAGTTTATGGAGACCTATTAGCAGCTTGAACAGAAGAACCAAAGATCTCTCTATCAACCTAAAAACTTATTAAAAGGTCTCTTCCATCAGGTGCTCTTTATACTTATACGTCATCGACTTGGTAGGGATTAAGGACACAAACTGTTACATTATCATTCCAGTGAAAACATTACATCAATTACCTTAAAATGAAACCCAGCAATCAGCCCACACTCATTTCTTACCCTTGGCACATGCATAGAAATACGCACTAGTGCTTTGTTTACTCTTATTTTGCAGCTGTACATCTTTCTCTGTTTGCTATTCCAAGGTAAAGGTAAAGCTCCTTGGAAAATGGGCAATATTTAGTTCCTCTTTAATTCTTTAAAGCTGCATTTACTAAGGTGGGTTCAATGGGGGATATTAATGAATGCTATGTAAAAAAAGTGTTATATGTCAAATCAGTTTTTGAAACCGGGAGGGGATGTAGAATGCGGGGTTTCCTGGATAGAACATTTTGTGGTACCTCTCTTAGGGTAAGCATTTCTTGGGACTCACTTTGGGACACGTGCCTTAAAGTAAAATATTTTGCATTGAGTAGAAAATATTATTCAATATAGCACATGGCTCTAAGTGGCTAAGCTACATTCTTCTCTTCACGTGGTCCGAACTGGTGTAATTCTTTGTCACTGGTGTTTTAGAAACTAATACATTTGGGGCAGCCATGAGGTCGTTGTACTGAAGCTTCAGAAAAATGGATAGAAGTATTCATTCAGTAGGTCCACTTTTGACCCAAGCGATTGCTGGGAGATAATACTGGGAGTATAGAGTATCTTATATTAGGCAAACCAAACCTGGAGATGCCACCTGAAGCTGTCTGTCCAGGCCAAGCAGAAGAAACCAGGAATCCAAGCTGGGATACTGAAGCCAAAAGAAAAAAATAAAGAGGTGGGGGGAACTTGTGACCAGGAAAACACTTTGGGGAATAAGAATCTAAGCGATAGATCTAGCCCTGTGCACAACAAAATGCTCAGTAAATATTGATGAATGAATGGACTCCAAGGGCTATAATGGGATTTTATTCTGAACTGAAGGCTTTTTTTTTTTTTTTTTTTTT
>JAQZBX010065760.1:5307-16340 GCA_029593785.1 Cabassous unicinctus
ATTCCAACATAAAAAAAAAAAAAACTGTCAGGCCATTAGGCCAAATTCTGCATAATTACATGAATTGATGGTTAAAGGATACTGGACAGTTTTCTTCTTCCAGTCTGATTTTTCTGATGGGAAATCCACCTGTAGGTTTTCCACACAAGATATTTGTATTCCAGTTTCTCACAGGAACTCCTTCCATTGCTGTATGTTGTGGACAATGACTGCCCTTTGTCCCAGGTTGAAAGCCATGGAGTGGGGCAATATATACTTTCCTTTTCCAAGCCAGGGGCATGCTACTCCAGAATTACTTAGCATCACTCTCAATGGCTTCAAGAGGTGGCTCAGACCTTAGTTCAGATTTTCTATACTTGGCTTCTATTAGTCTGCACTTAGGTATTTCAAGTGATTTTCTTTCTGTCTCTTGCCACTCTAGGACTCTCCTAGGAGATAATAGGGACTATGGGGACATGAGTTAGTGACTTCATCACAACAGGGATTTGCAAAGTGAAGAAGTGCTGGGGGTCATGAAATGATGGAATTTATTTTTATGGGCCAAGCAGGGAGGGGAGTAAATGTAATCAGGGTACTTCATTCACAAGGTAACATTAATTGTTTCTGTTATATCAGATATATCTAATGTATATATGTTATCAAATGAGTTTTCTCACTGAAAATAGACTACAAATATTTATGCAACTTATTAGTGTGACATGACAGAGGAACAAGAGAAAGTAGTTAATAAATCTCAACAAAAAATCCTCACAATTTATAAGGGTGGGTGGTAATTAGGCCCATCCACTTGTTCATTTCATTAATATAAAATTTACCTAGACATATGAATAAACTTTCAAACTGAACGTAGAGAAAGAAAAGTAAAGGTTCATCACCATTTCAAATATTATTAAAGAAAATAGGCATATACAAAATGATGAGATTGTAGACATACTGATTCCACCTTTCCAAGGAAATATAGAAAATTAAATTAAGTCAATTTTGAAATTTTCACAGGAGAAATTTACTTTCAATGAATACACATGATTTACAAAAAGTCTTTGACACAGCTCTTAAATAAACTGATAATGTAAGTCCTGGACAAATTATGACTTAAGTACTTTTCAGCAGTATGCAAAGTAGGTATTGAAAATCACATTCGTGTTTTGAACTTCAAAAAGTGATATGTGTTGATGCATAAATTTCACTTAGTGCAAATGTATCCTAACCTGAAGGTGAGATATCTTGTAAAATTCATATAACTAACCAATTTAAATTGTTCAATTCAGGGACATTTTGTACATTCTCACATTGTGTTGAGTATCACATCTATTATCTATCTATCTATCTTTTTAAAACAGTCACATTCTGCATGTATCATATCTATCATCTAGCTATCCATCTATCTATCTATCTTTTTTTAAAAAAAAAAGACAGGTCAGCAAGCTAAACTTAAAAGGAACTGAAGATCCTCAGTTGGTCATGAGAAATTATACAACATGGCAGTTTTGTTATTCAAAAACAAAATAAATCAAAAAGAATATTTTTTAAAAATTTACTCAGAAGTTTGCTTTTATTAAAGCCAGAAAAATGTACTTAATATATATTTTGGAATTGGGGGTAACTAACATTTCAAAGTAATGCTGGGAGTTGTATTAACTGTACTGGTAAATTTGTGAAAATTATTTTCAATGATGTAAGCGGTGCAGGAAAAAATTAACCAATATATAATAATAAAAGTGTTTACACAAGAGCACCATTTTCCCTTTCCTCATATGGCTCAGCCAGAACAGGCCTGTCCCAAATTCTCCACTAGAAATGTTACCGGATTTAATCTAGGTTCTTGATTTATGCTGCAGAAAGGAATTTCTGAGCATGTTGGGTTAGTTAGGCCAGTAATTAATTAAGGTAGGGAGGGAAGAGAAATGGGAGAAAATAACACATCATGGGTCCCCAGTAGAGAGTAAGGGGCTGAAAAAATGACAAAGAGAGGTGATTTATAGACTACAATTTCCCAGTATAGATTATAACTGCCCAGGTTTTACTTGCATGTTGATCCACACAGGGAGGACGTGGCAAGAGCAAGGCGCAGAAGCCACGAGGGCTGAGGAGAGCAGAAGCTGGGAACAGGGGAGCAGGAGAGCAGGAGAGGAGAGCAATTTGACCTTTGCTGCTGCTTTTTAAACTGTTAATTATTCCACTCCTTTGCAAATGGCATGGGAGGAGTTCCAGGTGTTTGCTGTTTTGATGGATTACCCTACTCATCAATCCCCCTGGTGGGGCCAATGATAATGTCTCTGGAGAATATCCAGAGCTTCTCTTGGGAATCTCTGAGAGTCTCATTCTGGGTGGTGGAAATCTCATGAGGGTCTTCTAGCAGCCATTTGGGGGTGTCTGTGTCCATGCCAGGTTCCAGGTCCATCCACTGATTCCCTATTTTACTAGCTGGCTTCAGAAGGTTGCCATACTTTGCCTGTCCCTTTCAGTATTGTACATGTTTCTCCTCTCTCTGAATCTCAATCAGGACTGTCTCCAGCAAAAGTCCTGAATCCATAAAATGTCCTGTAGCATGCCACATTTCGAGCTGGCAAAGCCTTCAGTGAACGGATGCTTTGGTAAAATATATCTTGCTATAATAGTACCTGAGAAAGTAGAGAATAAATTACATGGGTACAGTGAAGGAAATTAAAGTTCTCTGTTCACTATTTGAACATAAATAAAACCTCAGAGAAGTCACAAGAAGGTCTCTCCTCAGTCTCTGGCAGGAAGAGGATGCTATTTCCTCATGCTGACTGAAGTCGTGCGCAGCTCCTCCGTCGGTCCTGGATATTAAGCCTTTGCCCTTCCTGGGGTGGCTGTTCAGGGTCCCGGATGAACATGGAGGTGTTTCTGGTGCAGTTTCAGTGGAAAACGCAGTTTCACGAACCCCCTCCCCACACCAAGACAGGTGGGCCACAGAGCAGGAAACTGAGTGCCCTTCTTGGTGGTGAAAGTGTGCCCCACCCCAAACCTGGATCTTGGAACTTATCTCTCCAGTCCTGCCATTTAACTATGACCTCTAGGATACCAAAATAATCAGTTTTGCCTCCACCTGACTCGGCCACTTCCAAGTAACACATAAAGTTCAATATATTACTCTGCCTCAGTGTTTTCCGGATTAGAAAAAATGAGTGACTGGATTTCCCCAACTGTTGAGTTATCCCAGATCCCTCCCACTTGTCAAACTGTGGCCCCAGGGCTAGGCTAGTTGAAGAAAGCCCTTTAATAAGAGCCTGAGGCTACAACACAACCTCCAGGCAGGAGAGCTTTCTAGGTTTCAGAATACCTGCACTTGAATAAAGGGGCTCAAAGCAGCTATTGGATTTAGGAGTAAAAGCAATGCCTTTCATCTTAAAGGGTGAACTAAGTCCCTATTCCACAGGAAAACATCCCCTGGAGACCACCAGAACCAAAAGAGCTTGGAGCCTGCTCTGGCACCCACACTTTAACTTGACTACCTTCCATCTGAGCACAAAAGTTTCCTAGGGAATATCCAAAATAAAACTTGGTCTCAAAAGGTAAGGAATCCATATCTTGAAGTACAAAAGCCTTCCTATATTCTTCCACTTATGAATCTTTCCACTCTGACTTTGTTATATGAGGCTGAGGAAGAAGGTGGGGATTTGAGAAGGGTGGAGAATGTGATGTGAACCCTGGGAGACTAAAAGTCCTCAGAAAGAAGCCAGAGAGATTGTGGCAAAACCATGGTGTCTGCATGTACTGGGTCAGAGGACAGGTCGAATGGGATGCCAGCTTTGATTTTATATCTATAAATGTCAGGATTTTTTAGAATGGGGCAAAAATAAAGAAGGGCAGATTATTCTAAATTTACTTGCAGCTGCATGTACCATAATGATTGTACATGAATGAACATTGAAGATGCCACTGCTGAAGCCAGCTAGTAAACTAGGGAATCAGTAGATGGATCTGGAACTTGGCATGGACCCTGACACCTACAAGATGGCTGCTGGAAGACCCTCATGAGATTTCTCCCACCCAGAATGAGATTCCCAGAGATTCCCAGGATAAGCTCCAGATATTCTCCAGGGACATTATCATTGGTCCTACCTGGGGGATTGATGGGTGGGGTAATCAATCAAAAGAGCAAACACCTGGGACTCCTTCCATGCCATTAGCAAAGGGGTGGAATAATTAACAGTTTAAAAAGCAGGCACAACGGTCAAATCCATCCTGTTCCCTGCCCCCAGCTCCCACTCTCCTCGGCCCTCTTGGCTTCTGTGCCCTGCTCTCACCTTGTCCCCACTCAATGGAAAAACAAGCAAGTAAAACGTGGGCATTTATAATCTATAATGGAATTTGTAGTCTATAAATCAGCCCTCTTTATCACTCTTCAGCCCCTTACCCTCGACCGGGGACCCATGATCTGTTATTTTCTCCCATTTCTCTTCCCTCCCTACCTTAATAAATTACTGGCCTAACTAACCCTGATGTGCTCTGAAATTCATGTCTGCAGCATAAGTCAAGAACCAAGACCAAATCTGCTAACACTGCTGTTCTCAGAGCTGAGCCACTAGGGACGTTGAACCTAGGACCATCTCTGTGGTCTTCCTCAAAGTATGAAGGCTCAGGACTGTTCTTCTTAAGTATACTTCAAAATCTATTTTACAGAACATTAGGCAGAACTGTCACTGAACAACTATGGGGGAACTGTCACTGAACAACCATGGGGGAAACTATATATATATGTTTATTTTATGTATGTATGTATGTATATGTGTGTATATATGTGTTTGTATTGTATATATAAATATATGCATATATCTGTGTATTGTATGCACAAATAGATAAATTTTTAAATATATATATGCATAGATATATGTATGTATTTTGGAACAAAAGTGCATGAATCATTTAAAAAATAAGAGGAGTGTTTACCTCTTTGAGATGAGTATAAAAGAGGTCATTTCCATTGAGGTAATGGAGTGCTTTGAAATTTTCATCCTCCAAGTGTAAATGAGGATAACTGGACCACAGAAGCCATTCCTGGAGCTTTCTCTCTAAAGGTCTTCCTGACTTGGCAATAAAGGAAAGTCTGGAAAATCTCATCCTGGCATAGTGTTAAACAAGTCAGTATATGCAACTGCATTGCCTGGGTTTCAACCCCAGGTTTTTCACTTCTTTTATGAGACTCTTGAGTCAATTTGTTTATCCTCTCTGTCCCTTCATTTACTTTTCAGAAAGTAGGATTGATATTACTGTCAACTTCAGAGAGTTTTTAGGAAGATTAATATTGTAACATGCCTAGAACAAGTCCTGGCACATGACACTTAAATGTTAGATTCTTCCTATTATCTTCTTTAATTCTTAAATGAATCTTGACAGAAGATCATACATCACAACTTTACCATGAAATGAAGGACCCATCTTCCATGAGCATTCTCACTCCATTCACATACGGAACATTCCTTACCACTAAGGTGCCAGTTGCTGTGCTTAAAAATGCTTGTTTCTCTGCCTGTTATTTAAACTTTCTATCCTCTGATCTGCTACATATTTTTCTGATTTCTTGTTAGATGGATGGGTCACACCCTCCTATTTTTCCAACTACTTGTAATAATACTTGCAATCTAAGAATTATTTTACCTTATCCAGACCACAGCCCATTCATATGATCCCTTCTTCTCCAAAGAAAACAAACACCCTACCCCAGATACCTAGCAAACAGACACATAACTGAACTTCTCCCTCATCCTTTTTAGATTGTCACTCTCTTATTTAAAAGATAGATCAGTGGGAATATGAATGCCATGTTCACCATGGGAAACAGAGTTCCAGGAGAGCTGGTGCTGACAGTGGCACTGAGTGCATACTTTTTCCTGAATCCATTTGTTCTGGCAAGGCAGTGTTGGCCATGAAGATGTCATTTGTAGTTTAAGTGTGTATTTTAGTTTTTCAAAAGCTGCTGGGAGCAATATACCAGCAGAAATGGTTTGGCTTTTATTATGGGAAGTTGTTAGGCTAAAGGCTTGCATCTGAGGCTGTGAAAATGTCCAAATCAAGGCATCATCTGAGATGCTGTCTTCCCGAAGTTTGGCTGCTGGTGATCCTGGGCTTCTGCTGTGTGGTAAGATACAGTGGCATCTCTGCCAATTCAAGTCTCTGCGTTCTCTTCCAGACTTTCTTTCTGAGCTTAAATGTGGGCAATCAGGTGTGTGGCTCATTTCTCCTCTGGCCTCCGGACCTCTCAGGGTTCTCTTTTGGTCATTGTGTTTGCTCTGATTCCAGCCTCCAACCTCTGAGACCTCTCTCTTTCAGCCTCTTGGGATTTATCTGTCTCTGCAGCTTTTTCTGTGTTTCTGCTGCTTTCATTCATCCACTTGAAAGGACTGAAATAGGAGGATTAAGACCCACCCTGGGTCTCACACCTAACTAAAGGACCTGAACAAAAATAATTTAACCAAGAGTTGTCACCTACAATGCCCAGGAATGGACCTGATCTATTCTGAGATCCACAGATAGCTTCAAACTGTCACAGTTGGTTTCATGGAGCCTTTCTAAGAATCAGAAAATATGTTGTTTCTGTTGAAAGTCCTTCTGAGGTGGGTGTCGGAGCTCCCCCTATTGCTAGTTTCTGTACAGCCATGTCATGAATGCTAAAGGCCTGTTGGTGTGGTTGTCTGTGTAGTGGGGCATCCAGCAACCCCTACATACCTATGGGTATGTACAAATATGTATATGCAAATACATCCATACACACAAACTTACATATACATGTCCTTTTATTCATACCCCTAATTCCCTTTTCACAATAAGGGCAGTAATATATTTTTCCCAGTGTCCTGTATAATTGTTTTCTATTCCATCACTCCTTTTTTCAATAAGCATGTTTTGTTCTCCATATTACATACTACAAATTTCCTCAAATATCTAGTGTTCCTGGTTGCTTATTCCCACTTGTCTACCAGGGGTATACCCCTGTCTAGGAATGCTGTGTGTTTAGGTGAGGCCTGTGTCTTTTAGTGTATTTCTGTGGGTTGATGGAGCAGTTTTTCAAAGCACTTTATCGCTATATAATCACATACCATAAGTCCATCCAAAGTATGCAATCACTGGGAATGGGTCTCAATATAATCAAAATTGTGGCTCCATCACCACAGTCTATTTTAGGACATTTTCATTACTCTAAAAAGGAAAACTCCATAACCCACAACACTGACCTCTGAATCCTTCTGTCATTCCCTAGCCCTACACAATCACTAATATGATTCCGTGTCTGTAGATTTATTTATATTGACATTTTAAACAAATAGACATGTTCCATTTGTAGTAATTTGTGTCTGGTTTCTTTTCTATAGCAAAATGTTTTTTATTGTGGTGATTTTTTAACTAGAGAAGGTTTATATAAATTCATGAAAAATACAGCATTCCCATATCACCCCCTATAAATGACACTTTGCATTGATTTGCTCCCTTTGCTGCAGTGGAGGAACAATATTAAAATATTACTGCTAATGAAAGCCCATAGTTTACATTAGTTATATTTTCCCATATTCCACCCTATTATTAGTACCTGTAACGGTGATGAGCATTTCTTGTATTTGTACTGTGAACAGAAGTCATCATCCACTAGATGGCTCCCTGTGCTATATACATGTTTTATCCTCCAGCTTTACTTCTATTTACACATATGACACAAAACTTGCCCTTTAAACACATTTACACACATAATTCACTGCTGTCAATTACACTCACAATAATATGCTACCATCACCTGCATCTATTTCTAAACATTTGTAATCAACATAATGAAAAATGCTTCACAAATTAAGCATCAGCTCCCCATTTTTATACTACTTCCATCTTCAGGTAACTGATATAGTAGATTATAACCCTATGAGTTAGCTATTTATAATTAGTTGATATTAGTGAAATCATAATATACTTGTCTTTTGTGCCTGGCTTTTTCACAAAACTCCATAATGTGACATGAATAACGTCTACATTTTTTCTTACATCCTAATTGCATTCCTTTTTATGTATATATCACATTTGCTTATCCATTCATTGGTTGATGGACACTTGTCTCCATCTTTTGTTAACTGTGAATAAAGCCAGGATGAACATCCGCGAGCAAATGTCTGTTCACATCCCATCTTTCAGTTCATCTGAGTATGTACCAAATACCAATTCTATGCTTACCTTCCTAGGAAATGATAAACTCTCTTCCGTAGTGGCTACCACACTTTACATTGCCACCAGCAGTGAATGATTGTTCCTCTTTCTCCACATCCTTTCCAACAATTGCAGTTTTCTGGGGATTTCTATTTGTTTGTTTTTATAATGGCCATTCCAGTAGGTGTGTTATGATATCTCATTGTGGTTTTTGATTTGCATTTCCATAACAGCTAGTTGTGGAGAGCATCTTTTCATGTGCTATTAGGCCATTTGTGTTGCTCTTTGGGAAAATGTCTTCTTCAGTCTTTTGACCATTTTGCCATTTTGTTTTGTCTTTATTTTGAGTTGTAGAATAGCTTTATATATTTTGCAGAGTAAACCTTTATTAGGTATGTGGTTTCCAAGAATTTTCTTTCATTCTGTAGGCTGCTTTCTTAACCAGTCTTTTAAGGAGAATTGATTTGATTGTGAGGTTCTATTTATGTTTTTTCTTTCATTGCACATGCTTTGAGTGTAAATAAGAAATCTTTGCCAGCCCAAGGTCTGAAGTTGTTTCCCCATATTTTCTTTCATGAGTTTTATGGTCTTGGCACTTATCTTTAGGTCTTTGATCATTTTCAGTTAATTTTTGTTTAAGGTATGAGGTAGGGTTAAGGTCTGAAAGGGTGAAAAGGCAGCTGGCTTAAAGCAAGAAAGTATTTGGATGTCACAGATCTGATAGTGTTTAATATTCATGATTTATAAATGAATTCTACAACCCAACACTAAGAAAACAAATGACCCAATTAAAAATGGGCAAAAGACTTTATTAAACAAATGATCAGTTTCCACACACATGCACAGTGTTGATAATAGGGAAGCAGTGTGTATATGGGTTGTAGCCATCTGGGAATTTGATGTAATTATGAATTCCAAAAATATAATTGGATCATGCTTGTAAACTGATCTGTTAATCTGGGCATGATTAAGTTATGATTAGGGCATTGACTGGGCCATGTCAGTAGGGCATTCAGCCCCACCCTGGCTGGGTGGGGGAACTGAATATAAAAGGCCAGGCAAAGGACAGAGGAAGCAGTTTTTGAGAAGCAGTTTTGATGTTGGAAAGAAGGTCCCAGGAGAAGAGGAGCAAGCCATTCACCTGATCGTCTACAGCTGACCTTGTGGAGGAAACAGGAGCTAAGCCCAGAGAGAAACACAGCCCCAGGAGGAGAGGAATCCAAGAAGCCTGAACCCTGGCAAACTTCGGCAGCTGTCTTGCTCCAACAAGTGGCAATGGACTTTGGTGAGAGAAGAAACTTATGCTTTATGGCCTGGCATCTGTGGACGTCTACCCCAAATAAATACCCTTTATAAAGACCAACCCATTTTTGGTATTTCACATTAGCACCCCTTTGGCTGACTAATACATGGGTGGTTATATTGGAACTCTCTATTTCCTGCATGATTTTTCAGTAAACCTTACTACTTCTCTACTTAAAATGAAGTATCATCCTGGAAATGGATAAAAGATTATGTTAAATTTAGATTTGATAAGGCAATGAAAAAAGATTGTCTTTTCATAGGTAACTAAAAGAATATAAAAATAATGCATATCTTCTAAATAAATAGAAGATGCAAAATTGAATAAAAACTATGAGGTATGAGTGCTAAAGAAGTCATTCAGGAGAAAAATAGCAATGTTGAACAGTGAGGACAAATAGAAACTGTATGAAAAGAAGGAAGATTAAATTTAAACTTGAACAGTAATTATATTCACATAAATACTCTACCTATTCAAAATTTTCAAAGGGATTTAAAAAAAAAACCAATGTGTTTTAATTAAAAACCCATCTAAGTGGTAGGGGATATAGATGAAATGGTTTGAGTGCCTGTTTCCAATTTACAACGTCCTGGCTTCAATCCTGCATACCTCATAAAAAAAAAATCATCCAAGAAAAACAGAAAGTTTGGCAATAAAATATTTTATATAATTACAGATAAACACAAATATCAGCAAAGTTTGTGTCAGCATGACAAAGGAAATACAACAAACATTGAGGAAAAAGTACCAGAAATATGGTGTCCTTTCATAATGTTAAAATGTTTAAAGTACCAGAAAACAGCAAATTAAAAGTGATGTGCACCTATTTGCTGGCTTTTACAAATTGACAGAACTACAACATGTAAGAGCCAAACCCTAATGCTACTAGGTGATTTTGGCACTACTCTCTTAGCAAGTTATGGAAGAGGAAGAAAATTATCAACAATGATACTATCTCATCATGAATAATAAATTTTATTTAATGCATATATAATGCATACTTTTACTTAAGGCATATATATAAAACACTGCAAACAGAAAAATACAATTCTTTTTCATGAATTAAGAAATTGTAGGGCTGAGGCAGGAGAATGAGGATGTTAGGAGGCAACCGTGGTCATCCTCTCAGAGATGAAGTTGACTCTAACCAGGGAAGAAAGTAGGAGGCAAAGGAGAAGGGGTCAGATGAACACAGGATGTGAAGGATGGATGTAATGTGGAAAGAGAGAAATCAAGAAGGGCCACAGAGCTTTAGCTTGAACGCTACCAGGATGGAACTGCTGTACATGGCAAAGGGAGAGACCAAGGAGGAAGAGGTTTGAGAAGGAGTCTAGAGTTTGGTGTTGGCACAGTAGACAGAGAAGTGGGACGTTCTGGACACAGCTCTGTGTAAATCTGGATTGTGTGGAAAAATTTGGGTTAGATAAATTTAGTTAGTACTCATGCCAGTAGAGATGGTACTTAAAGCCAAGTGTGATCACATGATCAGTAAGTGAATCAATTTCTGAGGAAGGAAGGAGGTCCAAGCTTGAAGCCCTGGGGAAAAACTAATGCTGAGAGATTTTTAGAAGAAAACAGA